>KZ072642.1:70439-85282 GCA_002091845.1 Anopheles cracens
TCTCCATGTGTTTTTTTTTCTGGTTGCATATCCCGAGAGTGGTGCATTTAGTTACAAGTACTTGTTTCTATTCTGGATCGGAGATAATGCTTAACTTGACTTTGACGTTTGACTTAAACTTAGCTTAACCCAAGTTATGTTTAGAATTCTCATGATGTTTCCTACTGTTACACATCTTGTATAGTTTGAAACAATCTTCGGGAGTTTGTATACGGAAATCAGACATCATCTGCCATCGATTCCGAGTGTCTTTTCGCAACATGACATGGAGATGTGACACGCCAATAAAACCCTGTCAGAGTGCATACATTATGTCCCATTTTCCCGTACACATCGGTTACGCTTCTTTATTTACTACCACTTCAGGCAAAGCGGCACATTCGATAGCGCATATTGACTCGCTTCTTCGCTGAAATCTTCCTGCTACTGCTGCTGGTGCTGACTAACCTCAATACGCTCGCGCGCAATATGGAGCAGTGAGTTATGACTGGCGGACGTGGTCCGGTCCGGGGGCTATGAATAAGTTCAATTCATTGCTGCAAACCGAACGCACCGCTCAAACCGCCTGATCCTCCGATCCTGCTGTAGATCTCTTTGGATCTTGTGGACCGAAGCAGTACCAGTAGCAGCTGCTGTCCGTTCAATGAGTTTTAAGTGGGGCAAATGAACTGCCCACCACCAGTTCATCCCAACAGTAGCAGCCCTTTTTGCCAATACCGATCCTCTGGGCCGCCGCCCGCGCTTTGTTTATGTCATCGGAGGAGGAAGCTGCACTGTTGCCATGTGTTGCGCACGCTCCGCTCCACAGCACAGCTACATCTCCGCCAACATCTCTCCCTTTCAAGAACTCCGCTCTCGAAAAGCTTATCTAAATCCGATGCCTGTCGCCTGCCGCTTCGTCGAGAGGTTTGGAGAGCATCGAACCCTAGGCACTGCACGGTGGGTAGTGTTACTGCGGGAGTTATTTATCGCCCCGTACGTTCCGCGGCTCACGGTTTGAGTCATCGGCTAAAACGGCGCTGGTGAGAGCGTTGCAAATTTCGCCATTTTTGCGCCCGCGGCCCATGTTCCCGCGGGACTGTTGCTGTCTCTTCCGCGACCCCAGTGCGCGGGTGCTCCCAGTGGGGAGCGAGGAGTGTAGTTTGAAGTCTTGCAAACTGCAGCACCACTGAGAGTGCAGCCGCGTTTTATTGGTGAAGGCGAAACTACGTCTCGTAAGGGTGTGGGTTCTAAGGGTGGATCGTAAAAACACGGCCGAGAATAGGTTTTTGCGTCTTAACTTGTCCGAGCAAGGCACGATCGGTCGGTATGGCAATAGAACGATCAGCGCACAGGCCGGTAGGTGCAGTTTTAGGGCCTGGTGGTCCGATAATAGAGTTTTCATGACTCTCCTTCACCCGGTCATACATCTCAATTTGTGTGGATTTGTGTGTTGCATGCCCGCTTGTTCCGGAACACCTGCCTCCTCGGAGCCAGAAATACCAGCCGGGATAGAAGTTCGACAACTGATTCGTCAGCCGGATCAAACCTGAAGCTAAAGATCCCCCTTTATTAGGCTCCACGATGATTAGCTGATAATGATCATCCCATTACAATTTGCCTTTCGCCACTCAACTGATCTCGATCAGCGGGCGAACTGAGCGTGATGGGTTTGCACCACGGAAGAAAGGGTGTCCGTGTAATTTCCATATCGTGTTCACCCGAGTTCACACCGCAATCAATCATCGCGGGGTAGTCACTCCACGGTTCGACTTCAATCTCGCACGAAACCGATCTACCTGCGCCGAACGCGCGCCAGCGTCCGGTTCGATCTGCTCTCGTCTCGCACCGTCTTCGAAGTTCGATGGCAAGATGGCGTCAAACTCAACACGACGCCGCTCCCGCACAAACCGATTAACCACGCGGCGCCGCTACACCATACAGCAAGGGGCGTCAGAGATTGTACCTGATCTGCTGATAGTGATAAGGGGCGCTGTTTCGCGAAAACAATGGTCAACGTACAGCGAAAGAGAGAGTGTTAGTGTGTGTACTTATTTGTGGCAATTGCGCAGGCAGGGGCTCCGTTCGTGGGAAAAACGCGGCAGTCGTGGATTAGACGTGGCATGCCTGGGAAAAACGTGGTGGCGTTGGGGCGAGGAGCGAATTCTTCGAAAATGGTGCGCGGCAATGGACGCGGAGGATCCAGCCTGCTATCGTTTTCGCGCAACAGAATTAGAAGATGCGGCCATGCGACGACCGGCTCCCATTTCCAGTGAGTGGATGCATTATTCAACCGGCACTAAAAAGGGGCACGTGCGCCTTGGAAGAAGATCATACCGGGAGGCAATTTTCGATCGGTATCTCTTTGCCTACATCTAGCGAACCGATCCATAACCGTATTCTAATGCGCGTACCCTTGCCGCTACTGCTCTCTTCGGTGATTGCCTTTCCTGGTTCTTGCTTGCTACAGCGTTTTATTATAGCTAGGTATGATGCATCTCGCAACCTTTTCCGCGCGCGCGATCGACCCCGCGTTGCGGAGTTCCGTGTCGTGGCCTCCGCGGGCTTTATGTAACACTCGCAGAGGAGATCACCCAGAGGAGATCATCCCAAGCACACCCTTCCGCAAAGCCCATAAAAAAACAGTGGGGTGAACCGAGAGTCGACCTTCTGCGATCAACGGTTCATGATCGGCACGGGAGCAAATCTTGAGCTCTTCTTGGGGGGGATTAGAACGGGAGATTAGAGATCATCGCATCAACGCGGGCTGCTGCTGTGCCCTTATAGTCCGCTTTTTTCCCACCAATGGGGGTTGTGTTTACATGCGGTTATCTCAACTCGATATCATCCCCCGTGAGCGTAAAACGAAAACATCATCATCATCATCATCGCCACCATCGGTCAGCTTCGGTTGCAACAATGGAGCAGCGAAAGGGAGGTTTTTCCTGTGCAATTTCTCAACACGACGACGACCGCAGCTTTGCGCGAGGCCACTGCTGCTCACAAGATGAGCTTCGTCGCCGGTGGGGCAGGGAGGTGGTGAGCGTGTTCTTTCCTCTTGAAGAATGCATTATCGTCATTACGAATGGTTAGAACGAGTTCTCCCCGTGTCTCGCCCGGCCCTGCTCTCGGCCGCGGGTGTCCGGTTCAAGCGCGTCTCACTTCCGCGAGGGGAGGAGCACAGTGGGCCGATGTGAGTGGTGGTAGTAGTAGTAGTAGTAGCATGGTTAGTATGCACCCGTCTCTAAGGTGCTTGCGCGAGCCAAGACGAACGAGATTTTTGTTCTATCACGCAAGGTTAAACACGAAGAAGAACGCGATAGCAGCAGGCACATAAAAACCCCCAGGAAATGGCGAGGCACGGTGGCAGCTGCAGAGTATAGAATGCAACAGGTTGTTAGATTTTGACGGGGAGATTTGAAGTATCGAGAAGGGGAGCTTATGTAACTTCAAGTGCAACAGCTTGTTTGGACCCATCGCAATGCCGCACACAATACTGAGCACACAATACAACCAGGAGCATGCCAAGGAAAACGGTTGTGGGAGCAGAATGTTAGGTTAAGAATGTGCGCACTGTAGACATATTGGATGTTCAAGTGACGGTCAAGAGATGCCTAAATTAGATTATCTTATTGTCGTTATTCTATTGTCTAATATCTCATAGTCTACAGACGAATCTTAAAGGAGCCAAATGCTGTAGATTATTCTGATATATCTTGACATAAGCTATGACATTGACAATATCTTTAGAGTTAGTTATTGCCCAAAGTGTTGTGCTGCGATACATCCAGAAATCCAGAGTGCTCACGTTGTCTTAAACGTCCATATCTGACATTGGATCAATCGCTCAGGAAGCTGCATTGCCTTCAAGGTCACGACTCACGACTTGTCGCTGTATGGCAACAGCTGTGTACGGTTGCCAATGCAAGAAGCTACCGTGCGCTCGTTGCTGCACACGTGCACCGCACACACAGCGCCTCGCACCACCGTATCCGGTTTCGGTGGAGACGCATGGTGTTTGGTGGGTGGTGTGGGTGATGCACAGGTGTGCACAAGAAAAGGGGCGGCATGATGAGCGGTTTCAAAGATTCAAATGTCGCTGGTGCGCTGCTGCCCCGCCGCTGCGGCCAGAAGACGTTCGGTACGTTTTTAATGGCGCGGGTGGAATGTGCTCCTCCTGGAACCAGTTGTCGAAAAGGTATAAATTTTAATTACCATCACCTATCGTGCGGTCGCGGCCGCTTGGCACGTTGTGGGTATCGTCGCTTCCGTATGTATGTGTTGCTTGCTCTGCAAGTATCGCCGGTTTGAGTTTCGTCTCCCCCTAGTGCATGTGCGGCGGGGCGGCCATGCCTGTGGAGTGGAAATTAACTTGCAGAGAAGCGGTTTGCAAATCATAAATAATTGATTAAATGGAGTGCACGCATTCGTTCTGGCTACGCATTCCACACGCCGAACGCGTTGCAGAAAATGTCAACATATCTGTTTTGGTCCGTGGATGTAGTCAAGTACGATCACCAGACGATATTCTATTTTTGAGATACACTGAGTGATAGGTGTAACAATATAATACAGTTTGAAGCTGTTAAATCTTATATCAAAAAGATGTCAGAAGCAATGATAGTAAACAAATGCAAAAATGGACCACTTGATAAGATTTCTAGCGACCTATGCTAGGAATTTACACTTAGTATAATGTTGTAACTATTACAAAGAATTGTGACTACCTTTTCCAATGTTTGAAATGTCATAACTCGGGTGAAACTCGATCTTCGTAGTAAGTTTCTGGATATAAAACCTCGCCTATCATCTATCTGCCTAATGCATCTCAAGAGTCAACCCTTCTTCGCCGATGGATGTCACTAGCATCTCCTTTCGCGATCTTCAACATGTTGCAGATTGTTGAGATGATTCAATAACTCAGACTCGTAACACACACTCAACATGCTCTAGTTTCTTCCGCGCCCTGGAAATTGCATAATAAAACAGACGTAGAACGGAGATCACGACTCGCAGCCGCACGTACGCGGACGCTCGATTGGAAAGTTCAACTCGGGTACAGTGTGCCAGATACGAGGCGCCGCATGTGTGATGCACGGTACTCGTGGAGCAGAAGTTACTCACAAACCCCGGGTGCGAACGGCATGCCAGATCTGATCTTAATTTCCAATGAGTTTGGCGCATTCCCCCCCCAGGCGAGCGGCACCGGGATAGAATCGTTTGACGTCGGGAGAACTGAATATTCCAAAAAACCGCGAAGAGAAGTGCGCATCGATCGATCGGTTCGCTTCGGGCAAAACTTTTGCTCCACTTTTCAAGTAACCCATATCCTCCTCCGAGCATGGAGGGAGGCGGGGGGGTTCTGGTGGCACCGGAAATAGAATCAGGTTTGTGTTCTGGTACGTTCTGGCTGGAAATAAAGCACCGAGAGCGTGACACAATTATTTGTCCAGTACTCTGCTCCGTTTCCTTGCCAACAATACTGGAACGGCAAGGTAGACGCAAGCGAAAGACAAAAACACATACACACACACACACAGCCGGTCACCGGTGCAAGTGCAGCGGTGGTCCAGCCGAAAGCACCCGTGACCCCGTGTCCAGCTACCGAGTGACCCAGCAACAGCGGCAAGAGGCCGGCCCGGCTAACCGGTTGGCCGGAAAGTGCCGACCTTCTACCAATCAAAGCCAAATTAAGGCCAACCGCGACACAACCACCACCCGCTCCAGTCTCGGACGCCACTTGGAGGCCGGTCGAGCGCGGCACAGCATATATGCAGTTTCGGAGCGTGCTGTGGGTAGTCTGCATGCGAGCAGCCGACGGCTCTGACGGACAGCTGCCTGGTGCGGCGGCGTGACGTTCAATGAACCACTTGGGGCTCGTTATGATGTGCTGGAGTGTGGATGTTGCGTGGAGGGAGGCAGTTCCAGCTGCAAGAAGGGCTCCGCGAGTTGTGGGTGGGTGGGTGTGCAGCGTGAGGCTATTGATGATCGATGAGGTCAACACGTCGTCGGCGCGGTGTTGGCCTCCGGACGCCTACACCAGGTGCTGGTGGTTCTCACCGAAGCTAGCAGTCGCAGAGGAATTAAGATCGCCAAGAAGGGCATGCAAGCTTTCCGCGAGCGGGTTGAGCAGTCTCTGACCTCAGCGCCGGCACCGCCGCCAGCAGGCTTCTAAGGTCTTCTCACTAGTCCTTCAATTGCTGCAACCGACGCGCAAAAGTAGGCCACCGCTCGCTCTTCACATGGACACTCACACACAAACGCTCCACAAACATATCCTTGAGACATGGGGAGCTTCCGTCGATGTGAGCCGATTCTCGCCGGCGCTGTCCGTTCTCCTCATCCTTGGACACACACACGCACCACCGCTGCGATCTTCCCTGTTTGCCGTGGATCATCGCGGCACTTTCTACCGAGAGGTGGTGGCTTGAAATTGCACGTGACCTTCGGAGGATTTTGTTTACCGAACGTCAGAAGAGTTTGTCCCCCAAGCAACGATACATTTGCCTATGATGTATGTGGCGTGGTGGGTTGTTTGTGAAGTCGCTTCCTATGCGCGGTCTCAAACACTTGGAACATAGATCTATTGGTCTAATTTGACAGCTGTCAAACACGATTGGTTCGATCTAGTACATCCAGAGGGTTAGTGAACCCTGTACTATGTTTTTTTTATTAGATAGGTTTAGACATTTGATGATTTTTTAATCCTCTATAGCATTATTAAATAACATTGGATAACAACTAAGATAGCATCGAGAGTTGATCGACACTCTAACGCGGATCGTTAGTATCGCACGATAGATGTTTGAACAAGATCAGACCTCGCCACAGACGATGCTACGGCGTTCAAGATACACAGAGAGCGAGATTGAGCCCATTCGGTACAACAGTATACCACAGGTGGTGGTGGTTGGTTCAACATTTTATGCACGTAGCCTTGACACAGCCCGCCGGCCCCCTCGGTTTCGAGGTTTGTGCTGACAGACACACACACACACACACCGCACACACAATTATACCGGACACTCGGCGAAGGCTACAGAAGGCCCGTCCGTCGCGGTTTGTTCTGCCGGTCGCCGGAAGAAGAGCCGCACATCATCGCGTACGTCAACCGCACGGTGTGTCCATCAATGCGTAACTTTCGCGCTGCTGCATGCATGACTCAATGAGGTCAGTGCGGATAATGGCGCTGACGGTATTCACACGTTCGGGGACAAGCGTGCCATTTCGTAGGTATCTACCCCGCTCAAGAAGACCACAAACTGTCTCCGGGGCGTTCGAACCTTGGGTCGTTCTAACTTCTTCCGAATGGCGTTCGGTGCCGTATCACATTCGAATCTTCCAAATACGTGCGCGCTACAGCGCAAGAGTACCGCAACGTGTCGGTATCGACCCCGAACACCGAACACCGCTCTCCGATTGGATGAAGAAATGTCTTTGTTTTCTCTTGCGCTCGCGCTAGTCCCCCCTCGGTGGAGCTCGCTTTCCGCACGGTAGCTCGCAATGTTTACAAAGTTTCTTATCAGAGTCAGTCCGCACGCAAACACACGCACCGCTGAAGTCCGTCGCGGAGAACGATGCATCCCCTTTTGTGCCAACAAAACGCGTAAACCCGATGCGTTTTGGATGTTGGAGCGGGAAGTTGTCAATGTCTGCACGCGGCAGCTTTGGGCGTGTGTAGTCTGCGAGGTGGCTAAAGTTTGGAGAAGAACTCGGACTGCAGTCCCGCGCGCTCCGTAATGTAGCCATTCTCGCATTCAGCATTCTATTAAATGCCACGCCAATTACACTCTTCATCTCGCTGAGACGTGATCAGCGGCAGTAACAATTACCCGGCGAGTGGCTATAAACCACAAACCGATCATCGCCTTGCCATCTTTCTAACCTTCCCCCGGCCGGTCGACGGTCGACACCTTAGTAAACCTTCTGTTCTGTGTGCTGCGTTGTGTGCCGTGCGCCACTACTACTCGATAACCTTCGCCGTGGTGCTTAGATTGCGCTCTATGTCGAGGCTACCGGGCCGAGGGGGCCTTTCTGTGGGGTGTGTGTGTGTACGTAGCGACTCTCGCGCTCTCTCACTCGCACACACTGCAGTGGCAACATGCGATCGTCAAATGCCACGGACTTGGCGATGCACTGTCGCCAGCGCTAGCACACGGCTCCGTCTGTCAACTCCGCGCGGAGAAAATCCGTCGACGCATGACTTCATCGCATCGGAAGTTGTCTTTTCCAGACCGCGTGCGCGTGTGCGAGTGCGCCCTGCATCTTCCTTTGCATCGGTGGCAATGTGGGCACACGAGTTTATGGGCATGCGCCGCCATGGCCAGGCCACGGTTGGTAATACGATCGCCTTCAGCTGCTGCACCAACCTGTCTAATCGAATGCCCGTTCTTGGGAGTACGCTTCAATTGGCGCACAGCCCTTGAGGCGTTTGGGACCTTCGCCCCGGTGGTGGGGCGGGTGAATGGTTCGCTCTAGTGTGTGGCGAGTGCGAGAGGCCTGCAGCAACAACCGCGGCAAGGCACTGGATGGGGCAGGCATTAGAGACATGTAACAGTCCGTACCGCGACGTTGTTGTGTACTATTAAAATTGCACTCCAAGCACACCAAGAAGACGGATGGATACTACCTCTTCCAAACCCGGCTTCAAACCGGGACCGATCCATGCCCTATCTTCAAACTCTAGCTCACTAGCCTCCAGGGGAAACCGATTTAGACGAGGTGGAACAAAACGTTCCCCAAGGTTGCAGCGTTCGATCGTTTCCAGTGCAGCTACGGCAGCAGCTGGGTGTGAAGTTGGTGAGGCGTTCCAGTACCACGTGACCTCGTGCAAAGCACACACCACCCGGGTTTGTCAGCGGCTTGCGGCCTGCTACCTTCAGCTAAGCCACTTTTGTCCGACGTAAGAGCAGAGAACAAGCGTACACACGACTTAGAACGGGTGCCACACGAAACACGATTCCAAAACACTTCCAAGAAAGCCGTCCGTACCGATGCGAACCGATCGAGGTCACAGAGGGATATGCGTTCGATGCGGATGGTTTATTGGCTTGGCTCCACAAATAGCGCCGGCGTGGAGTTGCCGTACACAGTCGTACGTAAAGTCGTAAAGTCGGCACGGCACCGAGAGCAGCACGATCGTTCCCGAAAGTGTGTCAGTTGGTGGAACGCTCATAAACCTCCTCCCCGTGCCCAGTCCTTGGTTGAACTGCTGGCCCAGGGGAACCAGCGTTTGGCGGGTGTCTCTCTTAAGCCCAACAGCGCACTGCTCAGGCAATCTCCTCCCGCAAGGTCACCGCGAGAACCGAGCGTGTGATGTAACTTAGGCTGTACCTAAGGCCTGCGCGATTACTTCGTTTCCCACGCGAGGATGCACTCCCGCAGCCACAGTAGAGCTCCTTTTCCTCCTCGGAGCCATTCGCTAATATTCAAATCGCAAAACGTTCGCAAACTGCAAACCCCGAGAACATGAGCTCCAGCATCGCGCTCCTCACTTTGTGTACGGTTGAGTGCGTTTGCTCCCCAAGGTTGCATCGTTCGATCGTTTCCAGTGCAGCAGCTACGGCAGCAGCGGGGTGCGCGGTTGGTGAGGCGTTCCAGTACCACGTGACCTCGTGCAAAGCACACACCACCCGGGTTTGTCAGCGGCTTGCGGCCTGCTACCTTCAGCTAAGCCATTTTTGTCCGACGTAAGAGCAGAGAACAAGCGTACACACGACTTAGAACGGGTGCCACACGAAACACGATTCCAAAACACTTCCAAGAAAGCCGTCCGTACCGATGCGAACCGATCGAGGTCACAGAGGGATATGCGTTCGATGCGGATGGTTTATTGGCTTGGCTCCACAAATAGCGCCGGCGTGGAGCTGCCGTACACAGCCGTACGTAAAGTCGTAAAGTCGGCACGGCACAGAGAGCAGCACGATCGTTCCCGAAAGTGTGTCAGTTGGTGGAACGCTCATAAACCTCCTCCCCGTGCCCGGTCCTTGGTTGAACTGCTGGCCCAGGGGAACCAGCGTTTGGCGGGTGTTTCTCTTAAGCCCAGCAGCGCACTGCTCAGGCAATCTCCTCCCGCAAGGTCACCGCGAGAACCGAGCGTGTGATGTAACTTAGGCTGTACCTAAGGCCTGCGCGATTACTTCGTTTCCCACGCGAGGATGCACTCCCGCAACCACAGGAGAGCCCCTTTTCCTCCTCGGAGCCATTCGCTAATATTCAAATCGCAAAACGTTCGCAAACTGCAAACCCCGAGAACATGAGCTCCAGCATCGCGCTCCTCACTTTGTGTACGGTTGAGTGCGTTTATATGTTAATCAAGTTGGCCTCGATGCTGGCACGCGCATGGAATTTGCAGTCGCCGCGGCAAATCCCGTCCGCCAATCATGTCACCAGTTGGCGCATGCAAGATGCGGCTTGGCGTGAAGGATCTGCCCGCCATAGGAAGTGTTTATGGTGGCAGGCGGTGTAGATCAAAGTGTCCGTTGCTGGGTCCCTCTGGCCTGGTGATGATTGGTTTTGCATTGGATGGAGGACACGAAAAAGCCTCCGGGAGAGGCAGTTGCGTTGTGTGCATTCCTGGGAGGGGCCCTTGAGTGTTGTTAGAACTGTTCGGACGTCGGACGTCGGTAGAAGTCAGTCAGATGGATAAGTGCTGAAACTGATTAATGTCAGTGGGTCAATGCGTTGAAAGATCAATTGTAGCCACTGGAGGCCGAATTAGAGGAAATGTTGTTCCTAGCGTAACCTTGTCTAGCAGTGTTTATAAGAATGGGTTGAAAGCTATTTAGAAGATACGTCCCAAGAACAATACTCTGGCAGATGCTTCAATGAATTGGCGTTAATATTGGTTCCTTACTCCTTATGCAATGGAAATTAACTTACATTAGCTATAAGCTATCGTTTTTTCATATCGTTCTCGTTCAATAAGATCACTCTTACTAATCGATAACTTCGTTCTTTCTTTCTTTTAGATTAAACAAGCGAAGCATGCACGGTATGGAAGACAGCGGCGATGCGTTCGTGGTGTGTTCGGATACTAAAATACACAACCTAACGACCAATCTTAAACCGGTCCTCGCCCTGCCGAAGGAGCACGGCCAGGAGCAGCAGCAGACGCTCAAAATCCACAAACTCTCGTCAACGTCAGCCCTACCGAAGGAGTCCGATTATAGTGACAAGGCGGCGTACGTCACCACCACCATCAACGACGACGCCAGCTCCACCGACGGCCAAAACGAAACCAAAGATACCGGCGGCGACGACGACCTCGCGGAAGCCCAAGCGACAAGCGGCGGTGCTGTAAAAGCGATCGATACGGTTGAAAAATCGTCCAACGCCATCTCCAGCACGACACCGTCCAGTGCGGCAGACGACAAGATGCCGACGGCAACAGCAGTCGAGGTGTCGGAGAAGATTGCCGACTCGAGTGACGATGCCGTGTCGGTGCTGTCGTCTTCCACTTCCGCCAAGAAATCAGTAACAGCTACCACGCCGACGGTGAACAGTTCCGCCAGCACGGAACCGATTGAACAGAAATCGGAAGCTGCTGAAGAGATCGTTAGTGACACTGGTAAGGAAAGTTCCACAAATCCATGCGCGGATGGAGTGCAATCCCAAGAGAGCAGTTCTACCAGCAGTAAAGCACAGAATGTGGATGATAAGAGGGCGAAGCAAGCTAGTCCATCGCCAAAGGAAGTTATTGCTGAGCCCACAGCGGACGACGTGATGGCTGGTATCGATGACTTCATGGACCAGAATGGCAGTGAAGGCGACGAGGAAGGAAAGAGCGCCGAGAAAGATTTCAACGACGATCTAACATTCCAGATGGACGTTGACGAACCGGTCGAAACCATTTCTCCGGGGCAAACAAAATCACCGCCACCGGTCGCAAAGAACGATGCAAGTGCAATCGACCTAACATCCACGTCGGAGCAACCGAAGGACGAACGACGGAAATCGGTCTCCCCGGTTGGGATGAGTGAGAGCTCTCCGGCTCGAAGGTCGTCCGTTACGGGGCCGGCAGTACTTCCACCATCGAAGGAAAGCGATGTAGATATGCACGATAAAACCGTTGTCACGTCCACGCCCGTTCTCGATCCAAAGAAGGCACAACAAAAGCGTACCGAACGGGAGCAGGAAGCTGCTGCCTCCTCCTCGCTGGAGGTTGTGAAACGAGAGCAGGAAGAAGCGGAGGAAACTGTCGTCGAGCAACAGGCACAGAACCTCTCCAAACAGAAGCCTACTGCTAGGGCTCGCGACGGTGACAGTTTGAACTTGTCGCGGAAGCGAGACCAATCGGAGACGGTGAGCAGAAAGCGCAGACGTTCGGTGGACACCGAGCAGGATCGTCAGGCGGCGGCGGATCCGGACGAACCGGTGGAACCAGCGAAGAAGCTGAAGCTGGAGGTGGAGGCGAACTATCAAACGCACGACCGAGTCGTCAACGAGTACATTGAGACGACGCAGAACACGTCGGTGGACGAAATCCAGAGTCACACGGATGAGCTCGTGAAGGAGATACAGACGCTGAACGACATGATCCGCGACACGGAGCTGCAGTGGAACAATCTGATACACCTGAAGAAGGTGAAGGAGGAGATTTTGCTGCGACTGAACCGCCGCAAGCACGTGATCGGTATTATGGACACCAGGTTGGGCGAGGTGTCCGTGTACAGCCATCTGGACTCGTCGAACCTGAGCAGCCAGCACATTAACCACCATCACCAGCAGCCGGGACGTTCCTCTTCCGTGGGTCCGCGGCCACCAACGCCCCCACCGGAGGTTGAAATTCGTCCGGCATCAGTTACCAACAGCATGCACTACGGACACAGCTCGCACTCCGGCAACACTGCCACCAACGGCAACACCATGATCTCTAATCGGCGGAGCAGCAGTAGCAGCGTCCAGACCGGCGCCGCCACTACCGGCAAGCGAAGCGCAAAGGACACGAACAGCTTCGTGTCGCAGTTCAACAGCAGCAACAACGCCGTCACGATGGTACCGCTGTCGAGCACGACCAGCATGATCCTGAACGCGCGTGCCAGCATGAACACGGCCGAGGTGGCTAAGGAGAAGGCGGCGGCCGTTCAGATCCAGCGTCAGATCCTGCCCAAACCGGTCCTCAGCAACCACCAGCAGATCCTGAACAATCTCGCCATGTCGGCCGGGATGAGCGGAGCGGGCGGCAGCTCCACAACGGTAGGTGACCTGCAGCGGGCCGCTTCTGTGCGCAAACACTAACCTCCATGTTATTTTTATATCGCAGGCACTACTAAACGGCCATCACCATCCCAGTGGGACGAACTCGGGTGGAAGCACAAGCCAGCAGCAGCACCATCACCACCAGCAGCAACTTCAAATCGGCCGCCAAGGTATGCGGAAGGATGTGAGCAGTATTATTGCGGACTACCGGCAGAAGCACCCGGAGAATGTGCCGCGCCGTGGACGACGGTTGAAGAACGTTGGCGGTAGCGGCAATGCCGGCAACAACGGTACGTCGGCGTTCGGTGAAGGTGGTGCCATTAGCTTGACGGCGCTGTCCGGCGGGAAGTCACCGGCAAACGCACGTCCCAACTCGACGGACAGTGTCGCGAATCGGATCTCGGAGTTACTGGCAGCGGCTGAGGTATGTAGCAATACGAGTTTGCTTTCTCACATCTTCCGTGGGTGTCGGTGGGACGTTTTGGGCCAAAATTAAACAAAAAACATATATGGGAAACTACGCACCAGCTACATTCTGACTCATCTTTGGCAAACTGGATACCGGCAATATTCTCTCGGGGCACCTAATTGTAACACTAACTGCACGTAATGCCACTCACATGAACACAATCTTCCCGGTTGAAATGGTACGGGTGGTTTCTGGACAGGAGTTGCAGACGCCTCATGTTACACTTTCGGATATTTAGCAACTACATGCTGTTGAAAGATAGATTCTCATAGCTCATGTTGCTAAGGATATCTTGGTTGTGGTGGTAACTTTTCAGCATATCTCTCTATTGCGTTAATGACAATACGTTCGCTTGACTTCATCCATCTGCATCATCTTTCTCACACCGCCATGGAATCTGTCTCTTACCATGCCCTCCTCTTTCTGCGAATTCCGCACTCCACAGACGTCGCGCCCCTCGAGCAATGATTCGAGCCAGAGCGGCTCGAACCTGCTCTCGTCGCTGGTGTCCGCGTCTGGTGCGGCCAACAGCAGCCAGCAGTTCTTTAAAGACGTGCTGGCCCAGTTTGCCAAGATGAGCCAGAACGAGCAGAGCCTGCTGGCGAACCTGCAGCTGCTGTCCAATAATCCGTCCGCGGCCGTCACTAACACCGTCTCATCTCCGCAGCAGTCGCCCCAGCAGCACCAGGCGGGTAGCGGCGGCCTGCATCAGCAACAGTCGGGTTCCCTGTTCTCCAAGGCTTCCCTACCCGAGGTGACCCTGCACCCGGTGATGAACTCTACCGCACACTCGGACGTGCTGGGCGGCGGTGGTGGTGGTACATCAGCACACGGTAACGGGTCACTGACCGGTGCCAATCTGAGCGCAGTGAACACTAGCACCAACTCGCTGCTGCATGGTATTCTCACTAAATCGGCTGCCCGGCCGGGAACGTCAGCGGCGGCGGCGGCAGCGGCAGCAGCTGCCGCTGCCGTGGGGAACATCAACACCTTTTCGCCCACCCTGGCCCGGCTACTTACCGGTCCGGAACGGATGAACTCACAGGCGTCGTCGTCGTCCGCTACTGTAACGTCCGGTGCGCTTGCCAACCTGCAGACGAACAGCGTCACCGGCGGGTTGAACCTCTCGAAGAACATCAACGAGATATCGATCACACCGGTCGTCGGGTCCAACTTCCAGCAGACGTTGCTCGCC
>KZ072642.1:85292-101211 GCA_002091845.1 Anopheles cracens
CCTGTTCAAGGGAGATTCCTATCTTAACTTAGTACGTGCTATTGCTCGCTAGATCTCGTGATGAAGGTCCTTATTTTCGCAGCTGTACTAATCGATTTGTCCATTTCCTTTCCAGGACGACGAAGCTGATGACAGTGTCGATCGGTTGGTGATCGACGAGGGCGATGATATGGGTCAGAGAGACTCTCTTCTCGGCAGCAAGCGTCGCGGGGCCGAAATAAACGAGAACGAAGTGCCACAGTGTCAGGGCTGCAAGAAACAGGAGGCCAAGTTCGTGTGTGCGGGCTGTGGCAACCAGTGGTACTGCAGTCGAGCTTGTCAGGTGAGCACCGGTTACTATATGCAATAAATACTATCATTTATGATATGTGTATTGTTGATAAGTGATTTAATTAGTGATTGATTTAGTGATATAATCGACTAATCGGTGATTTTGTTTTTTCGCTCTTCTCTTTCAGGTCAACGCATGGGATGATCATTCGGAAGTTTGCAGTGGGTAAACGGTGGTTTCAGCCACACAACCTAGGGCTAACGGCTAGCTCCTGCAAATCTTTACCTTATTGCTTACTACATTTAAAAGTTTAAGAATGCAAAGTTGATGTTCAACTTCAAGCACGTACAACAAACACAGACACACTTTAGACAGGTGTTATAATCGGTGTAGAAAAACCATGGCCACGCATAGTCGAATGCATGTGGAAAAAGATGCTGAAAAATACCTAAGCGTACGCTCAGTAACAAGCAAAATATTGTAAACTACTCTATTCAACAAACACACACGGTCACACACTGGAACGGGGAGAACAATTGGCTGATTGGTAATGCGCTGCTAGTGTTTAAGAATGCATATAGTGTAGGAACGCTGACATGATATTGGCTTCTTGTGTAGTGCATATTAAGGCGTTACAGTTACTGTTTTGCTGATGTAAAGCTAATACCCATTTCCTAGGCACAAAGTGGCACACAAAATGTACATAGCGATCTAATAGGGTTATTTAACCATTCGCCAACTCGTGCCACTATGAGTCGCGGATGAAAGAAAAAGGGGTGTATTTTCGTAAACGTTAATTTTGCACTTGTTTTATTGTCGAAAACAGGGAGGAATTTCATTTCTATTTTGCGTTGATGTGATACTTTGTTTCAACCCGGAAAGAGACGCATTTTCCATCGCTTCCAACAACGCTAGTAGTCGCCAACGGAGAATGATTTTTAGTTACAGGTTTTTATGATATTTTACTTCCTTTAACGGATAGCTGCGGTTCATGCGTTAGTTTGCTGCATGCTTTTCGCGTAGGTTTATTGAACGCGAAATTATATAATTAAGAAACTGAATTCCCGTTTTACACGCACTGCAAGAAAACTACATGAAAGGAGGACTGTTTTCGTAAATTATAAGACCTCTTCATCATCCTTATTGTAAAGGTAACCGAGTTGTTTGCAGCTGTCTGTATATTCGTAAATCGAAATCAAAACCATCATCCGCGAAAGGGACGCTAATTTATTCGAGGCAATTGAAAAGAACAGAGCGGACGGAACTTACCTTAAGAGCAACTACTACTTTATTTCCTTAGAAAAAAGCGCATCAAAACGAACTAAATCTTAAACCCTGTGTGTAAACAATATTCAGCATAATCTATTGGGATTAACTATGCAAGCGGTATGTTAATTCATGCGCCAAATAGGTTGCCCGCGTAGAAGTGAAACAGAAAGGAAAGATCGGTTTTTATAACACTCAGTGGTCTATCATTTAGCTGTAAAAAATGGATTAGAACGTTTGCAATCGTCAAACGGTGGTCAAAATGGAGTGGAAATGAAACGAGAAAGCCAAATAAAGCACTACAAATTACATTAAACATTGGAATTTCTTTCGATTCGCATTTTTTCGTTTTATTCCTGATTTTACCGTTTTTCACTTTATGCTGTCCATAGTGAATAAAGCATACCAAATCGAACCGACAAACGTTCAACTCAACACTATAAACGCAACAACCGGCAAACGTCATCAGGTTGACAGTTCTGTCATTAAGAAAAAAAGCATTTTTGGTTAGCGTCGTTTCGGGAAAAGCATTTTCAGCGCGGTGGAACGAAATTTACAGAAAAAGTCTGTATTTGCGAATAAAAGTCGGCAAATCCTAGTGCAGTAACGCCGCCAAAATGGATATACGACCGAATCACACCATCTACATCAACAACCTGAACGAGAAGATCAACAAGGAGGAGCTGAAAAAGTCCCTGTACGCCATCTTCTCCCAGTTCGGCCAGATCCTGGACATCGTCGCGTACAAAACGCTCAAAATGCGCGGTCAAGCATTTATCATCTTCAAAGAAATCTCCAGTGCAACGAACGCGATGCGCACGATGCAAGGCTTTCCGTTCTACGACAAGCCGATGCACATCAACTACTCGAAAACCGACAGCGACATGATTGCGAAGCTGAAGGGCACGTTCCAGGAGCGCCCGAAGCGCGTGAAGCAACCGAAACCCGTCCAGACGGAGGACAAGAAGGCGAAGAAGCTGAAGAGTGCGGGTGAGGTGGGTGCGACGAACAACTCGGCCACCGCGGAACAGCCACCGAATCAGATCCTCTTCCTGACGAACCTGCCGGAGGAGACGAACGAGATGATGCTGTCGATGTTGTTCAACCAGTTCCCGGGCTTCAAGGAGGTACGGCTTGTACCGAACCGGCACGACATTGCGTTCGTCGAGTTCGCGTCGGAGCTGCAGAGTGGTGCGGCACGGGAAGCGCTGCAGGGCTTCAAGATTACGCCGACCCACGCGATGAAGATATCGTTCGCGAAGAAGTAAGCATGTTCGGTCGGGAGGATTGCCATCCGATGCTGATGCCGATGCCCGCAGGTAATTTTTACATTGAATTCAACTGAACTGAGAGTAATAAACCATGTATTAAGCATTGCACTTCCGCTATCATGGTATTGTCGGTTTGGTGATTGCTTAGTTTGTACAACCAAAACGGGATTTCTATCGTGTTTTACTGTCCATTCCGGTAGCGGGGAAGTATGGGTGTTATTTCTCTTTTTCTTCAGCTAGGAAGCATGACGGAAGACCTCTTCATTTAGCTCATCATTGTATAAATAATAGCTCCAGTTGCTACGTACGTATATGCCCCACAAACTGGCCTGGTATCATAATCTTACTTCAACCGACGACTCCTAGCAGGGAATGACTCCGCTAAGGAGATCGTCGGACAAGGAGTTATACGTACTGTCGTCAAGGAAATACTGGAAATCTCTGCTATGTTCCATCCTCTAGAAATCAGTCAAGAAGAATCAATGGACGCAACTTTAAGCTTCTAATCCATGTAAAGGATGTTTTTAATTTGAAATTTTAACAATTGTTTCCCGAAACACAAATCCTTTCCTCCCCCGAAACACAAGCATAGCATATCATCGAAAGAAAAGCAGCTGATATGGTGGCTTTTTGCAAGTTTTTTGCTTAAGAAAATTAATAAAACCACATTCAAAATATAAAGAAAATGTATTTCTTCTTGTACGTTCCAACACAAAACTATTTGAAATATACAAGGGTTTTAAGTTGGACACCTTTACAGAATTCAAGAGAAACCCACATTTGATTCGTTCCTTGTTCGTGGTTACTTGGAAGAACCGGCCTCCGAGGCATCATTCTCCGCTTGCTTTCGGTGGTGCTCCTGCACGGCCAGCTGCGCTTGGCTCAGCTTGGTCTGTCCCTCGTACGCAATCTTTCGGATGTCTTCCTCGTTCTTCTTATTCACCGTCCGCGTAATGACCTGCTTCAGTTTGTGGGCCTCCTCGAACTTGTGTTTCTTCGACTGGATCGGTGCATCTACCAGACAAGGAACGTGAACGAGATTCGTAACAACCGGGGGCTTAATGCTACACGCAAATGGAAACACTTACTTTTGCGCTTGTTGAATGCTGTTCCCTTTTTCTTATTGGCTGCAGCTTTTTTCGCGTTTGGTTGCGCTTTCGATTTTACTTTCAATTTTCCCTGAGCCATTGCGCCTTTTCCTTCGCGGCGTAGAAAACGAACCAAAACAACCAGGCGCACCGAATCAAAACAAACATGAAGCATGCGGTGAAGGGGGCTTTGACAGCTGTCACTGTTCAGGGTGTTTGCAAAAAAGGGGGTGAAATACTCCGGTCGGTTCTTACGTGAGGTGGTGGTTCGTAATGTTTTGAAGAGGGTTTTTCAGGTCCGTGTAGCAGATTTTAGAGGAAAATTCGCATTTACACACAGGAAAATGCTGCGCAACATAGCGTCGCTGGGTGAGTGTTTAGTGCTTGGTTTAGTTTTTCCGTTCGTTGGTGTTTTCATAACACTTTCTTCCCTCTGTTTCAGCTATTCGCCAAGCGTTGCAGCCGCGGTCGTTCATCAGCCGTCTTCCACCGATAGCTCCGGTGCTTTCCAGCCCAACCGGACGTACCTTTTCCACCTTTCTCCAACGCAACGGTGCACCAAACACTTCCGTCTACCTGCTCAAGCCAATCGCACCGCTCCGGCTGCTCGATGCGACGGCCACCCTTCCGGTGCTGCAAACGCAACCGAACCGCACCGTGATCAAGTTCTCGATGCGCAAGGGCAAAAGGAAGACGGTGAAGGCGGTCGTGAAGCGGTTCAAGCGACTCGACTGGGGCGGTTGGATACGTACCATCTCCGGCCGCACGAAGAAACTGTGGCGCAAGCGGGCGAACCGGAAGCGTCGGCTACGGCAGCACGTACTTGTGAACGCGACCCAGGCCACGCTGCTGGACAAGATGGTCACGAAGTACTGGAAGCGGCCGCGGCATTATATCAACGATCCGTACGCGCCCTACCACACCCGGGAGGAGTTTGTTTACACGCGAAGAAAGCCACTGCAGTGAGGGGGCGTTAGTTCGGTGGAAAATTAGTTTGCAAATTAAATTGAGTTAAACAGTGAAATAGCAGCGGAAGCAGTGGTTACAGAATTGAATTATCACACGTTGTGGGCTGTGCATATTGTGTATCGTAAGCTATAACAGCTGTAAAGGAGAATGTGAAGTTGGTTTGCTGTATTGCCTGTTTTACAATATCATAGCAGTCACTGGCTGAATGAATCGCTGCAATCAATGATTGAGTGGCGCCATCTTTTGATGGGTAACGTAACTAAAACAAACGCTTCGGTTTTCCATTATCGAGACCTTGCAAATGTTTAACCATTTTCGGGATCAAGATTATCGTATCTTCGAATCCAAAAGAATTTATTTACCTCTTTTACAGGTTCTCGGTATTATTAGCCAAATCAAAGTCGTAAAAATTCCTTTCACTTCCCTGGTTTTCAAGACAAAGAAAAGAATTACAAACTTATCTCCAGTTTTCAAAAGTTATTGCTTCTGCAGGTCATCATTTCCTAACATTTATGGTGTATAACATTGGAAACTGTTTTTAGTATGCTTTCTTTATAGTCGTCCTTGCAAATATTCACTTGTAAATATGATTATTACACGTCCAATCCGTATCCAACAAACCCGTAAGCTGTTATGGCTGCCCGTGTGCTCGTGATGTTTGTCTCATGCGGAAGTGTTTTACGAGTCCGCAACGACCTTATTCTTGATCTTTCCGACACCCTCGATCTCACTGTCGATCACATCGCCCGGCTTAAGGAACTCGGCCGGCTTACGATGCATACCGACACCGGCAGGAGTTCCGGTCAGAATCACATCCCCAGGCAGAAGTGTAATCGACCTTTTCGAAGAAGGGGGAAAAAAGGTTATAAATATCACCAACGAGGAACGTTTGTTCCAACGCTCCGAAACTCACTGCGTAACCCGCTCGATGATGTCGTCGATGCGGAAGATCAGCTCACTGGTGCTTCCGTTCTGCTTCTCCACCCCGTTCACGCTGCACTTGATCGCGAGCTGGTGGGGATCTTTCACCAGCGACTTGTGGACGGCCGCCGGTCCGAGCGGGCAGAACGTGTCCATCGACTTGCCGATCAGAAACTGGCCGCCGTTGCGCTGCTTCTGCCAGTCGCGGGCAGAAATGTCCTGCGCGACGGTATACCCAAACACGTACTCCATGGCGTTCTCTTTCGCCACGCTTTTCGCCTTCTTGCCGATGATGACCGCCAGCTCCACTTCCCAGTCGATTTGCTGGAAGAGGTTAGGGGAGAGGGTTAGAGAATGCTTGCTGCTATAGTTGCTTCAACCGGCCTTACGTCAGTGATGCTGTGCGCAATCACGTCATCGTGCGGTCCTACAATGGTGGTGGCGTACTTGCTGAAGAACATCGGCTCCTTCGGGATCGGTTTGTTCTGCTCCTCGCAGTGGCCACTGTAGTTGAGGCCCACGCACAGGATCTTCTGCGGGTTCGTGACCGGAGCCAGCAGCTCCACGCTTCCCACCGTCACCGCGGTCGCCTTCGACAGGGTGGCTTTCACCTCATCGAGCGACGCTCCCGAACGGATGAACGTTATCAGGTCACCTTCGTACCGGTCGGAGATATCGGACACCTGAGTGCCGTCGTCCGATAGCACACCGAGCCGCTGCTTCTCCCCGGTGGCCACTGCACGGAACTGCACGAAACGCATCGTTTTCGGGGTGGACTGCGAGATGAATCTGACGGGAGTTTATGACAAAAAGGATAGATTTTCTATTAGGCAGTGTTTGCAATCACGAACCACGCACACACCACAAACCTTCGGGAAGAAACGTTGTGTGACTTGAGCCAACTGGATCCAACGATGCCGCTTGACAGACGCGTACTCGCTCCGCTACGCAGGAGGGTAATGCTGGTGGCGATCATCGTCGTCATCGTCGCGACTGACTTTTCCAAAAGCGCGGCTCCTACACTCACAACAGCAAGAAGAGAAGTGATTATTTGCTGTGAAGCGATTGCGGCCTTATCTATCTTCGCCGAAGAAGAGTCGCGAAAACGGTGCGTGTCACATTCAAATGCATGGGTCATGTGGTGGGGTGGGTGGTCAATTTTTGGTGTCTATCTAAAACAATCTAATTTCCTTACAGCAAAAAAAAATCCGTCTAGTTCGTTTGGTGCAGAGCGATGATGATTACCGAATCAAAACAAAACCCTGGGTAGATTGCACGCACACACTGCAAATAATCATAACCCCCCTGTGGGTTACCTGTGGGTGGTGGAGGCGCGATTTATGCTGCACACATGCGTACGGTGTTATGTTGTGAAAGGGTGCGCCTGGTTGTGTGTAGGTTTCTCGTACCAATAGAGATTTCGGTTGGTAAAATAATCAGCAAATGTTTATTAAAACAGAACCAGTTGTAAATTAAAGCTTGTTGTTGAATGTTCTTTAAATTTCACAACAAAAAAATCATTTCTAAAGTCCAATTTGCATAGCGTGAACTACGAAAGTGCGCCAAAACTTGTGTTTCGCACGTTTCAAACCGGCTTCAGTCGAGCTGTCAAAAATGTCAAAACAACCTGCTCTGTTTGTTGTTGTTGTTGTTCGCAAATGAAGGGGCCATTGCCATCACGAATACTCTACAAAAACGCCGCAAAACAGTCCCATGACCATGTTTAGAACGCTAACGCCACAGATCGTGAGTAAATTATGTGAAATTTCGCTAAACAACGGCAAATGCGGCGGCCATTCTGTGGTCCGGTGGGCGCACCGTGTCGCCGTCCTCCGGGAAGCCGGCAAACCGGTCGCCCTCGAGACGGTGAAGAAGGTTGAGAAGCTGAAAAACGATGAGGTAATCGTACGGGGCGTAGTGATTTGTACTGGCATTTTGCTAAACTCAACTCCATCATTCCGTACAGGTGCGCGTGAAGGTACACTACTGC
Organism: Anopheles cracens; assembly: GCA_002091845.1. NCBI lineage: Eukaryota > Metazoa > Arthropoda > Insecta > Diptera > Culicidae > Anopheles > Anopheles cracens. The sequence continues at coordinate 93,069 of KZ072642.1, forward strand.
AGTCTGAACACAACCGACGTGAAGATCATCGCCGGCAAGCATGCCGAGCTGAACGTGCCACTCCCGTTCATACCGGGGCACGAGTTTTCCGGCGAGATCGTCGACATCGGGAAGGATAATCCGCACCATTTCAACCGCGGCGACCGGGTGGTTGTAATGAACGATCTGCAGGACCCGAACGGCGGTCTCATATCGGAGGCGGTGGTAAAAAACCGAGACGTATGGACGGTTCCGCAGTCGGTGCCGCTGCGTGAGATGGCCGTCCTGCCGTACGGTCACGGTACGGCACTGCTCACGTTCGCGCTGCACTGCAACCTGAAGGAAAACGATCTCATACTGATCACGGCCGGTCCGGCGGGCATGGGACTGGCGGCGATCGACCTGGCCGTCAGTGTGTACAAGGCGAAGGTGATTGCGGTGTGTGACACGGAGAGCAGCTCGGACTTGGTGCGCCAGAAGGGTGCGCACAAGGTGGTCAGCATGACAAAGAACAACTTCAGCAAGCTTTACAAGAACGTGCAGGACGCGATGGGCGACAAGAAGGCGAAGGTGGCGTACGATGCGGTCGGGAAGGGGCTGCTGCATCTGCTGGCTGATTTGTAAGTTGCCCGATGGGAAGGTGATCGTGTGTGAGTCATATTGAACATAACGCTTACAATTCTCATCTCACAAAACAGTGTCGATCCAGTGAAAGGTCAGCTCATATCCGTCGATCCGTTCTACAACGCCGCGAAATTCCCCACCGAAGTGCCCGAATTCGAACGACCCAAGCGGAAGGAGAAGGACGAAAAAGCGACCGAGGCGGAGGGTAAGGCGAAACTGCTGCAAAACGTGCGTCACTTCGATCTGTACGAGTACCCGGATGTCGACACGTACCGGCAGATGATCGCCGACACGATCGAGATGCGGTCCGAGGGCATGATTGCGGGTCACATCAGCAAAGTGTTCCCACTGGCCAAAATTCAGCAAGCGATCGAGTTCATCCAGCAGAAACAGTGCACCGGCAAGGTGCTGATCGACGTGCAGTGCCCGGATGAGGACGACTGTCCGGACACGAAAGATAAGAAAGCGAAGGGAGATAAGGAGGGAGACGCGAAAGACGAAGAGAAGAAAAAGAAATCGAAAGACTAAACCGCACGCGTACGCGCATTTTCCGTTCCGTGCAAATCACGCGCGCGCGCACGCGTTTGTTCTGTGAAGTGTAGCTTAATTTAAGTTTAAATCATCGATGCATTGTAATTTCACATTTTGTTTGGATGTTTTTTCTGGTCATACGAAACAAAAACCTGTTGGGCGAAAAATGGTTAGGTGATGCATTCAGTTGAATATAATTATTTAATCACACTTTGCGACTTTATAGAATAAAAATCGTGCAGAAACGATCGAGTCACAAAAGTCGACGCCTACTGCGTTTTCATATAGTAAACACACAGCAACGAAGTATGTCACATTCACACCGGAAACTGGCATACTAGAGTGTAAGTATATAGTAGTTGAGTAGTACGGAACCACCATGACAGAAAGGACGAGGAGGCTAAAACTAAGGAGGAGGCTAATATTCTTCATCATCCTAATAGTCACAGATAGTGTCTTAGGGAATGACGAACTTAATCCGAATGACCGTATGACTTCGCTCTTGGAAAGGCAAATAAGCTTGACAACCAGAAGCAGATTTGTGGAGTTTCACCCTGGTTTTGCACACTTCTGAAGTAGAGCTACATCACAAAACGTTTGGTGTAAGTGAAGACGAGTCAGTTTCGGCCACTCGCCAAAGTAGCATGCTCAAAAGGAAATATTAATATGCTTGCCCATCCGAGGGATTCTAGCAAACAAACAAGCTCCTTTCATCTTCAGACAACCCCCACAGACCATCTGCCATCTTTCTTGCATACATTATTCATATCTCCCCTGAGCAAGAATTATAATTGACTAAGCACCGTGCGGACGTAATTAAGGCACACAATTATCGAGTTAATTACGCGCACCCAAAACAAACAGGAAGCTCTCACCGCTTTATAAAGCCCCGAACTCCTTGAGGCAATCAGCGAGTTGAGTCTAGAACAAATATGTTGGACCTAAAGGACGAGTGGATCCTGCCGGACGCGGTGTTTGAAAATCCGCTGCTCAAGCGGACCCTGCTCGGTTTGCGGTACTACGGGCTGCTGCTGGGTCAGACGCAGCCGTACAAGAAGCTGCACTGCTTCCGCGGGACCGTGTTCACCGTGTCGATGGTGCTGTTCAACTGCACGCAGTACGTCGATCTGTGGCAGGTGTGGGGTTCGGTGTCGGACATGACGGCCAACGCGGCCACCACGCTGCTCTTCACGACCATCATCTTTCGCATCATTTTCTACTACGTGCATCGGGCGCGTGAGTATTCCCCGTTCATTTTAGGCGCGCAACGCATGTTTGAGGTTTGTCGTTCTGCAGGTTTTAACAGCATCATCCAAGTAGCCCATGAAGGCATCGAGCGGATTCTCAAGGATGGCTGGAGCGATGAGAAGCTGATAGTGGATGCTAACGTGCGGTATCTGAAGCGTCTTGCCGTGGCGTTCTGGAGCTGTGCGCTGGTGACGGCCAACACGATGTGCGTGTACTCGCTGGTGCAGTACTTCATGTACGGAGGAGTCGCCGGAAGCGACCCGGCAGCTGAGTCGAACGCAACGCAACCGCTAAACCATCCCGCACCGATTCTTCGCTCGTGGTATCCCGCCCCGGACGGTAGGGATGCTCATTTCTTCGAGATCTACTTCATTCAGCTGTACATCATGTACGTCGGCCAGCTGATCGTACCTTCCTGGCACATGTTCATGGTGACGCTGATGATCTACGGACGCACCGAGTGTTGCGTGCTGAACCATCGTCTGTCCTTCATCGAGCGGTACCACCGGGATGACGGGGCCAAGGCCGGGAACTCGCACGATCAGGTGAACAACGCCGAACGGCGCGCACTGATCATCGATTGCATCAAGCGACAGTCGAGTCTGGTCGCGTTCACGCGCGAACTGGAGCAGCTGACGCGGGCCGCTGTCTTCTTGGACTTTGTCGTGTTTTCGGTGCTGCTGTGCGCGCTGCTGTTCGAGGCGTCGATGACCACGTCCGGCGTGCAGGTGTTTATCGATATCTGCTACATCGCGACGATGACGACGATCCTGTTTCTGTACTACTGGCACGCGAACGAGATACATGTTTGCGTGAGTATGAGACTTTGCTGGTAGCTGCTGAGTAGGTGATCGTTCAACGCGTTCGGGGGATCTATTCTAGGCTGATCAGCTTTCGATGTCGGCGTACAAGAGTGACTGGTATCGGTACGATCGTGGCACGAACCGGATGCTCCAGATATTCATCCTGTACAGCAATAGACCGCTGAAGATGCATGCGTTTTTCATCTCCATGTCGCTGGATACGTTCTTGGCGGTAAGTAGTGGTGTTGCTAGTGAGTGACAGTGAGAAGACAAAAAATCTGAAAGAAAGAAAAGAAGTATAGAGTTATCGTATTGTACGCCTGGTTATCTGCTTGCTCTCTCGTCTATTCTGTTCTCTTTATACGTTGCTATATAAAATTCTAGTAGGTTCCAAAATGGTAGCTCTTTTCTAGTCTTTCATATTAAAATTGCTTCTAGAACTGAATGCTTCTTCTTGCACTTTATACTGTTTCTACATATTCTTCAAGCCCTTGAATTTACTTTTAATCTTTCTTTCAGATTCTCCGCGCGTCGTACAGCTACTTCACTATTTTGAAGCAACTCACCGATTAGACATTTGTGTCTTTTACTAATTTCATGATCAAAGTTATCCGTTTTCGAGGTGAATATTTTAAAATCACGCTTTGTGACAAAAATGTCAATAAAGCGGGAATATGTTAGAAAAGAAAAACACTTGAGTAGAAAAGCATCTTTCAAAAGTATTAAAATCGAATAAGAAGAAAATGAGAAATTGAATAAACGTAAAATAGCATCAATAAAACATAGAAAAACACATATTTGAAATATAATCTACAAACAAAATAGTCGTTCTCCTGCTAACAAAAAATATATAAAAAAGCCAATAAAATGCCCCAAATCTGCCGATAAACGTGCAACTCAATAAATCAGTGGCGTGCTCCCTCACCACACGCGGCACACGTGAAAGTAACGACCGCGCTACTAGGCGCGCTCAGGATCACAAATCAGCTTCCAACTTCAGCTACCACCAAAAGATCGTTACACGGCCCGGCCCCTCATTAGCCATTCCCGGGGGGGTGACCCAACCCCACCCCCACCAACCGACCTGCAGTGGTGCACCCGCGCGTTTCGGAGGTTGCTTTTGATTTATGTTTTCATTAGATCGCAAATCGATTGCAGTTTTCGATCGTTTTTGGAGCGTGCGTACGGTGCGGCGTACTGGCCCCGCAGGTGCCCAGCTTTTTTGCTGCTGGTGGTGCGACCACCGCCTCAGTGCCGCTGATCTTAATCCCAGCTGTGAGAGCTGAAAGGTGGCAAACGGCGAGCAAAAACAAAAAGGATCGAGACGAACGCTTGGTGAGCCCCCGTTCCTTTTTCCGTTCCAAGTGAAGGGCACGCACACACCCGGGGCGTGGTGGCGTTCTTTGCGTTCGTGCGTGTATCCGCGTGCGAGGTCGTGCGAAAAAAAAAACACGCCCCACACACTTGAGCCACCTGAGCGGTTGTCCAACTCGACGTGAACGTGGGTGCTACATAATTGGTAATACACACGTGTTTTGTAGGTTAGTTTGTGCTCCAACGTGGATGGCTGCGGCAAACGCGGCTTACTAAGACGTCTAGTGTCATCGTGGAGTGAGGTGCGATTTGTGCGTTTATACCTCTTAATTCATTTCTCTCTTTCGCTCGGAACGAGGCCTGCTCGATCGCGATTGAAGGGCGCTTCTCTTCAGTTCGGAACGCGGTAATCAATTAGCCGCGATCATGGTTGGATCATCTTTGCCAATATTGCCAAGCATCGTTCATTAGGGCTGATCGATTGATCGGACTCCTCCAAACAAGATCTGCTTCGCGAGGCGCCGCTAAAAGCGAGGCGAAAAATTACATCGATTACGTCCGTCCGCTATGTGATAACTTAATATGTAATCGAATTAACCAGATCGCGCCATGGATATGGGTGAAATTGGGTTTGGCCGACCGGGAAACGTAACCACAGCTGGTGGTGGCGTGTTTAGAATTGCCCAACTGGCTGTTCGATTTTGCACACGATAAGATTTTTCGGACTCCACCACGGGCGGGAAGGTGAAATGTTTGGGACATTAATCAGATATTGTTTTATGTGTTTAGTGGACACGGTGCGAATTTCAATGTACTAGCATTCACTTAAAAAAGTCGACTTCAATAAAATTATCGATTATAATTGGTTTTAATCGTAAAACATAACGAAGCACAGAATTAGAACAAGAAAATGGACAAACATCAAAAATAAACTTAGTAAAAACACTATACATGCAAACAACTCTTTAAATTGATAATACCATACAAAAATAATAAGTAACACAAAAAATACCATAGACAATTAACTAATAACAAATTCTGTAAAGTCTAAAAAGAAACCTAGAATGGTAACATTAGTAGCACCGTAAACTGAACACGCAAAACGCCAAATGCAACAGAACGGAGAACAAAAAATAGAAAACGAATGGAAAACTAAAGCTAATGAGACATAGCTATCATAGATAAAGACATAGATAAAGAATGCTGAAACACGTAATAAGACACACACTTGAGCCACCTGAGCGGTTGTCCAACTCGACGTGAACGTGGGTGCTACATAATTGGTAATACACACGTGTTTTGTAGGTTAGTTTGTGCTCCAACGTGGATGGCTGCGGCAAACGCGGCCTACTAAGACGTCTAGTGTCATCGTGGAGTGAGGTGCGATTTGTGCGTTTATACCTCTTAATTCATTTCTCTCTTTCGCTCGGAACGAGGCCTGCTCGATCGCGATTGAAGGGCGCTTCTCTTCAGTTCGGAACGCGGTAATCAATTAGCCGCGATCATGGTTGGATCATCTTTGCCAATATTGCCAAGCATCGTTCATTAGGGCTGATCGATTGATCGGACTCCTCCAAACAAGATCTGCTTCGCGAGGCGCCGCTAAAAGCGAGGCGAAAAATTACATCGATTACGTCCGTCCGCTATGTGATAACTTAATATGTAATCGAATTAACCAGATCGCGCCATGGATATGGGTGAAATTGGGTTTGAACTTAGTAAAAACACTATACATGCAAACAACTCTTTAAATTGATAATACCATACAAAAATAATAAGTAACACAAAAAATACCATAGACAATTAACTAATAACAAATTCTGTAAAGTCTAAAAAGAAACCTAGAATGGTAACATTAGTAGCACCGTAAACTGAACACGCAAAACGCCAAATGCAACAGAACGGAGAACAAAAAATAGAAAACGAATGGAAAACTAAAGCTAATGAGACATAGCTATCATAGATAAAGACATAGATAAAGAATGCTGAAACACGTAATAAGATCATTAAACCATATGACAGTATATAAAACTTTATAAAATTGACAACTAGCATATGAAATAAAAATATTATATGCTAACTTAAAATAGACTAGAGTGACTACATGAAATAAAACTCTGATATTGTTGATTCCATAAAGTGGAATGGCATACTTTAAAACGTATACTTGATTAAAAACAAAACAAAAACTATTTTAAACCGAAAACTTGTCGGAAAAATGAATTGTGAAAGGCAGAAAACGACATGCAAAACAAAACGAACCACTTCATTCGAACGAATAATTCGTCTTCACAAAAGGAGTAAACATTAATACACAATTCTTTATGTGATTTATTTTTGCCCAGCACCGCCCCGAGGGTTTCTCCGTTCCTCTTGTGCCACGTACTGCTGTTGCTGCTGTTGCCATGCTACTCCATGGTATCTAGATCGATTTTCTTCAAGGATCTGCGAATTCGATTATCTCCTGGCGGCTTGTACTTCGCAGTTAGCAACAGACGCATGTACGGACGGTGTAATTCTACCTTCAACAAGGTCCCAGAGTACGAGAAGGAATGACATAAAAACGAGACCATTCGAAGGAAATGGAACAGCGGAGGTCCAGGAATTAAGACACACAGCAGCAGCAGCAGCGGGGTTGTTGGCGGGCGTTGGCCACCGCGTGTCAAATTACGCAATTGATTCCTGTCCGCAATTTCCAGACACCGTTGCTGGATTGTTGTTGCGGCCCGGTCCAGAACTCGCTGCCCGGGGTGAAAGTGGGTTGTACGCTGTATCGCGAAACAATTTTACACCGATAAATTAACACGGCCCGGCTCGACGCTTACGGTACGATATGCGGCCTCGTTTGGTGTGCTGGAACTGGAGCAAGGACACATGGCGCACATAATGCAGGCGATATCCAAGACACACACACACACCCGCGACCTGCATATTTCTGTCGTGCGGCTGACTCGTAACCGCCCGAACAATGTCCCCGTGGGATAATGCGACAGGCCCACGGGAGCTGGGCCAGGACTTCCGAGAAGTCGCTTTGCATCTCGCCCAGCACCGCGCCACGCCAGCCGCGTGATTTAATGCGCGATGTAATATTTCAATCTTTTCAATTTAACCGGCGGGCGGAACATGTGTCCATTTATGTTGCCAATGCGTCAAAACGCGTCGGAGAGCACGGAAAACCCGGAGAGAAATGTGCTCCACGCACCCTCTACTCCCAAGGCACTCGACGTAATTTAGTCGTATGAAACTTGGAATATCCTTAAAGGCAAATGTTGGAAGATTGGTTTCGTTTCGATTTCGATTGAGCGACAACTTCTAACCTCACATAGTCGTCCAACACTTAGCTACGCACCCAATACTTTAGGCCACAAAAAAAATCACATGCACACGTACCCGTTCCGTTTCCCCTCCAGGGGAAACTCCCTGCGGGGTCACCACTAAAACGACCTGTGAACATAAAATTATCTTGATCGCGTTCGTCCGAAGGCGAGGCGCACCACGGACCACGGTGGAAAAAAAACCCTTCTTTGGCGTTGACTAAATCACCCCGCCAGTCCCAGTGCTACCGAAATTAATCGGGCCTTCGGGTTTCGCTACAAACTACCCGCCGAGGGGGGAAAGCTGTTTGAATTAAGGTTTAGTAGCAA
>KZ072642.1:119190-144716 GCA_002091845.1 Anopheles cracens
TATGTTTATTCTGTCCACCGTAGAAGAAGACAAAACAGACGGCGTCAATAACTCGTACGCGGCTCTTGACGCCTTTGCAAAACTGTTTGCTCGTCAAAAGCAGCAGTGTAGAGAGAAAGAGCAGAGGTAGAAACCTCAACCGCCAAAGCATACAGATGACAGATCAAAAATAGCCGAACTTGATGCTAATGTTGAAATGCCGCCCGAGATTTTTTTTTTTTCGAAAAGCGGTATATTTTTTTACGGCCAAGACTTTGGCAATCAATGGAGACGATGGACTATTTTTGAAAAGGAAACATCCCAAATGAATAGTGGAGAACAGTTGCGTAAAAAAACCCCCGTGGGAGCTACATTCATATCACTTATCAAAACAAAGTGTCCGGCCGCGTGTTGTTATCTTCGGCTCAGCAGGCACCAGCGTCACTCGAACGGCTCGAAGCCACTTCGGAGCCTGCGAGGCTAGATTTGGAACTCCCAGTGCGAACTCTAGGCTCGGCGAGGGTCAACGAGTGTGTACTTGATCTTTGTGTAAGTCATCGATGTGTGTGCAACAGTTTCTTTTTCTCTCTTTCTCCCACTACCCACCACGCTGAAACTCCTTCGGATGAATCTAAAGACGATCTGAAGAAGTCGGCGGGAATGTGCCTGACGGACGACGCAATTTAAGGTCTCCGTCTCCGCTGAGCATGCGCGAGATTAGCGTGAAACGGCGTGGAGCTGGTGAACGAACATTAGTACATGTGTTTTTCGACATCCAATGCAACGCACACATCGACAGACAAACCGCGAGCTGATCATCATCACCATCTTCATTTTATTCAACCGGTGCGGCTCGGTTGGGACCTTGTGTGTGTCTTGGTTCCTCTGCCAACAACAACAAAAAAACAACCCAGCAGAAAGTCATCGATGTGTGTGCAACAGTTTCTTTTTCTCTCTTTCTCCCACTACCCACCACGCTGAAACTCCTTCGGATGAATCTGAAGATGATCTGAAGAAGTCGGCGGGAATGTGCCTAACGGACGGCGCAATTTAAGGTCTCCGTCTCCGCTGAGCATGCGCGAGATTAGCGTGAAACGGCGTGGAGCTGGTGAACGAACATTAGTACATGTGTTTTTCGACATCCAATGCAACGCACACATCGACAGACAAACCGCGAGCTGATCATCATCACCATCTTCATTTTATTCAACCGGTGCGGCTCGGTTGGGACCTTGTGTGTGTCTTGGTTCCTCTGCCAACAACAACAAAAAAACAACCCAGCAGAAGATGTCGTGATCGCTCCGATCTGTTTGATCTGATTGGGGCATTTCGTTTGGTTGGTGTGGTACGTCTAGTGCGGAGCGCTTCGCTCGCTTCTTGCACACTGCGTAACGAGAGGAAGAGAGAAAGAGAGGGACTGAACTCTCATTGAACATGAGTCAAAATAGAAACAAAAAAACGCAACCTTCCTCCCCGTCGCCGCCACCGGGAGCCAGACATTCCGATTGCGTAATTGCGCCTAATGTGTGAATTAGGTTAGTAAGGCGATGAGGAAAGCTGAGTACCACCGTCACGCATGTGAGGCTTCACCCGGGTCGAACCGGGCGAATGTGTCCGTCTGCCTGTGAAGTAGTCAATCACTGCTTCTGCTGGATCAATGGCGTGTGAATTAGGTTAGTAAGGCGATGAGGAAAGCTGAGTACCACCGTCACGCATGTGAGGCTTCACCCGGGTCGAACCGGGCAAATGCGTCCACTGCTTCTGCTGGATCGATGGTGGAGTCCATATTATAAGGGGCATCTTCATCGTCACATTCCTTGATTCTGGACCGGTTTTCATGGGCGCGGACAAGTATCGGTAGCGCACGCAGGTGTTAATCCGAACCCCGGCTGACTCATCCAATCACATCAAGTCGCAGGCTTCAACCAATCTGTCCATATGGCCTTGAGGCGATAGCAGCACACTAAAATCAGAAGAAAACACAACTCAAAGTTAATGGCATGAGACATTGAAAAAAAAAACACAGCGAGATGGATTATGTCTCCAACGTATAGTCGGAATGTATAATCGATGGTTTAAAAATAGCTTCACCTCAAGTGCGCGGAGTCCGTCTAAAAAAGAAACAAAAACTATCCCATCCAATCCGAAACACCGGTCGCTACCTAGAAGCGACACGGTAGTAGCTGCTATGGAGATGTTTTTAACTTCAAAAGCGCGACCAGCTTCATCTCACCGGAGGGGACAAACCTGCCGGGCAAGTTTCGCTCGCACACCGTACAGCATGTGCCATCATCCCGCGCGCACGAATGCGTTTCGGGTGAAGATGCGCAACATTTGGCATTTGGTGGCCGTGCAAGCGGAGCAAACCGTTGGGGGAGCCCAAACCGTGTCGTTCAGTTAGGGAGATCACGACGACGAGACGGTGTTCGGTATTGGGAACAGTGATCTTCGAAGGTCTTGCCGCTGCGGTACGAAAGTGCAGACATCAAATGATCGACGACGACGACGAAAACGCTGGTATCGATGGTTCTGGCGGTACTACCAATACGAATACTGCTCCTAACCGAGGTTGGAGTACTGCAAGACACGAACAGCTTCGCTTAGGTGCTGGTGTTGGCCCGCGATCACCCACATTTGCATACAACGCAACCACCGATAGGCGTTCGCGTCAATCGGGCATTGATTTAGGTTCGAATTGGAATCCAATCGATGGGTGTGATGGTGATGGTGTGTGCCAATGTCGGTGAGTTGGGTTTTCTATTTCTCACATGGGCATCATGCACTTGATTGAGTAGCGGAGAAGAGAGAATAAAAATATTTAGTAGATGTTGTACGAACTGTCAGCTTATGTCAGTGGCTACTGGTTGGACCACTTAGTATTATCGTAATGTAAACATTACGACTGACAGCACAAAAGTAAAAAGCTCACAAAAGCTAGTCGTTGTATGGCTACTTACTGGAAATACGAAATCACTCTACGGGTTGTTAGATTTCGTAAACAATGGAAAATCGAAATAGGTTTACAGGACCCGCACTGCTCAATAAGGTAGTAAACATACCTTACGTTGGAATCACCTACCCTAACGCTGTGAGTCACTCACACATACACAAACTCTCTTTGAGATGGTTGGTGGATCGTGAAGAACTTGAAAGAAGCCCTACAGGAATTGTTCAAGCGGTGGGAGATATACTTCAGAACTTAAGGACCTACTCCTCCAAGATCAAGATCTGTTCGGGTTATGTATTTAGGATGTAGTTCCTGAAGTCACCAACATCCTACTTTTTAGCATCATTGACTACAACAAGACACCAGACTCTGGAGTTCTAAGTGCTGCACCTTTTTGGAATCCGGAGATCCAAACTTCCTAACCAGGAACCTCCGGATGCAAAGTGACAGTTGACACTTGATGCACCCTAAGCATCCCACCAGCGGTTGGGTCGGAAAGTGCCCATTATTGCTCCATTCTGTCCTCCTCTCGTCATTCCTTTCGATTATGGTTTTCTTTCCTCTCTACCGGGGCCGTTTAACGCACGCACCGCCAGTATACTCTGGAAGAAACACCCGACAACAGGCTGGGTGTGATGGTGATGGTGTGTGCCAATGTCGGTGAGTTGGGTTTTCTATTTCTCACATGGGCATCATGCACTTGATTGACTAGCGGAGAAGAGAGAATAAAAATATTTAGTAGATGTTGTACGAACATTGTCAGCTTATGTCAGTGGCTATTGATTGGACCACTTAGTACTATCGTAATGTAAACATTACGACTGACAGAACAAAAGTAAAAAGCTCACAAAAGCTAGTCTTTGTATGGCTACTTACTGGAAATACTAAATCACTCTACGGGCTGTCAGATTTCGTAAACAATGGAAAATCGAAATAAGTTTACAGGACCCGCACTGCTCAATAGGGTAGTAAACATACCTCACATTGCTATCACCTACCCTAACGCTGTGAGTCACTCACGCATACACAAACCCTATCGGGGGGGTTCCCGTGATTTGCAAGCTTGCACGCGGCCATCACCCTCCCCGAGTCGCAACGACCTTCAAGCGGCCATTATTGCGTGACAAACGAACCTCCGTCGCCTCCTGCCTGCTGCAACTACCTACATGCTCGGAGTGGCCCATTTTCGGTGCGGGAGCCGTCGAGGCCCTTTGGATTTGGCCGGGAGGCAGACCGCGGCAAGCGGTGTCACGCTACCGTTTGACGCTGTTCCAGGATGTTATACAACGCTGCGCCTCGACGACGCGACGAAGCGACCGTGTCACCGCCGAGCGCCGGAGTCGTTCGGCTGGTGATGTCTTTCACTTTAACGGTGCACATTTCATTGCACTTTTCCTGCATGCGATTGCATTCGCGCTCCACAAAACGACCTCCGCGTAACCTCCGCCACCTGCTTGCTGTGTGAATGTGTCTGGATGGCTCTCTGGCTTTTGCCGTTTCCCATCGAAAAGTGCTCCGCTTCTTTTTTTTTGCGGATCCCGCAGCCACCAGCGGGACCATTTTGGACTCGTCGTCTTGGGAGCCCCGTCCCCGGCGCAGCTGCCAAGTCCAATTTCGCATGTTTCGAGCGTGCCGTTCATTTCAACGGCCGCATCTCCACACAAGCGCCCCGGGAGACCGGGAGCGGGACCGTTGTTGTTGTGCCGGTGTCATGTCGACAATTCGGTCCCTGAGCAGAAGTAAAAACCGAACGGTGGGAAGCGATGCACCGGGAGCGCCGTTTTGTTTTTCGACTCATAACAAGAGGCAGGATCACATAACAGGGAGCGACAAGCGTTCCCATCGGTAGGCCGCATTCTAGGAAGCGCGGGAGATGGCAACCAATAGGCACGCCGGTGGAGCACTCGGGATCATCCAGTTTCAGCGCCATCCAGGGCACGGGGTTTACGCAATCGTTTGTTTTTTGCCTTTTTTGGTACCTCAGGTGGGATGTTTACAGCGCAACCGATCCGTTTTACTTAAGCGCGCGGGAGTATCGTCTAAATGTGGCCGACTTTTATCTCCCCCAAGCGGAGATTGAATAAAGGAGCACACGCGCTTTTAAGCGTTTGATTCAATATTGGGACTTTACGAGCGCTGCAGCATTCACGCACGGTCATAAAATTGACGACAAATAGTGGTGTAGTGGCGGGACGACGCGACGAAGCGACCGTGTCACCGCCGAGCGCCGGAGTCGTTCGGCTGGTGATGTCTTTCACTTTAACGGTGCACATTTCATTGCACTTTTCCTGCATGCGATTGCATTCGCGCTCCACAAAACGACCTCCGCGTAACCTCCGCTACCTGCTGCCTCCTGCTTGCTGTGTGAATGTCTGGATGGCTCTCTGGCTTTTGCCGTTTCCCATCGAAAAGTGCTCCGCTTCTTTTTTTGCGGATCCCGCAGCCACCAGCGGGACCATTTTGGACTAGTCGTCTTGGGAACCCCGTCCCCGGCGCAGCTGCCAAGTCCAATTTCGCATGTTTCGAGCGTGCCGTTCATTTCAACGGCCGCATCTCCACACAAGCGCCCCGGGAGACCGGGAGCGGGACCGTTGTTGTTGTGCCGGTGTCATGTCGACAATTCGGTCCCTGAGCAGAAGTAAAAACCGAACGGTGGGAAGCGATGCACCGGGAGCGCCGTTTTGTTTTTCGACTCATAACAAGAGGCAGGATCACATAACAGGGAGCGACAAGCGTTCCCATCGGTAGGCCGCATTCTAGGAAGCGCGGGAGATGGCAACCAATAGGCACGCCGGTGGAGCACTCGGGATCATCCAGTTTCAGCGCCATCCAGGGCACGGGGTTTACGCAATCGTTTGTTTTTTGCCTTTTTTGGTACCTGAGGTGGGATGTTTACAGCGCAACCGATCCGTTTTACTTAAGCGCGCGGGAGTATCGTCTAAATGTGGCCGACTTTTATCTCCCCCAAGCGGAGATTGAATAAAGGAGCACACGCGCTTTTAAGCGTTTGATTCAATATTGGGACTTTACGAGCGCTGCAGCATTCACGCACGGTCATAAAATTGACGACAAATAGTGGTGTAGTGGCGGTGCGAAAATTAAAAGTACATCACCATTTCCCGACCATAAAACCCGCGCTCGATCGTGCCGCTATAGCTGACGATTCTTTACGGCGCAATAAGACGTAACCAGACGTGTCCAGATGGGAGTCCCCCACTTGGCTTTAAGACGTCAAAGAACTGATTTAAGACCCTCGTGCTCTTTCGCGCACCTACCACCGTGTGGGGTCAATTTCTGCTCGTTTGGGTGAGTCACGGCAGCTGGACATCAGGAGCCTGACAATGGGGTAATTGACGTGTAAGCCGATACGGGACGACGCTTGTAATGGATATGTTTCCTTTCCGCGGCGCAGCTGCCAAGTCCAATTTCGCATGTTTCGAGCGTGCCGTTCATTTCAACGGCCGCATCTCCACACAAGCGCCCCGGGAGACCGGGAGCGGGACCGTTGTTGTTGTGCCGGTGTCATGTCGACAGTTCGGTCCCTAAGCAGAAGTAAAAACCGAACGGTGGGAAGCGATGCACCGGGAGCGCCGTTTTGTTTTTCGACTCATAAAGACACAAGAGGCAGGATCACATAACAGGGAGCGACAAGCGTTCCCATCGGTAGGCCGCATTCTAGGAAGCGCGGGAGATGGCAACCAATAGGCACGCCGGTGGAGCACTCGGGATCATCCAGTTCCAGCGCCATCCAGGGCACGGGGTTTACGCAATCGTTTGTTTTTTGCCTTTTTTGGTACCTCAGGTGGGATGTTTACAGCGCAACCGATCCGTTTTACTTAAGCGCGCGGGAGTATCGTCTAAATGTGGCCGACTTTTATCTCCCCCAAGCGGAGATTGAATAAAGGAGCACACGCGCTTTTAAGCGTTTGATTCAATATTGGGACTTTACGAGCGCTGCAGCATTCACGCACGGTCATAAAATTGACGACAAATAGTGGTGTAGTGGCGGTGCGAAAATTAAAAGTACATCACCATTTCCCGACCATAAAACCCGCGCTCGATCGTGCCGCTATAGCTGACGATTCTTTACGGCGCAATAAGACGTAACCAGACGTGTCCAGATGGGAGTCCCCCACTTGGCTTTAAGACGTCAAAGAACTGATTTAAGACCCTCGTGCTCTTTCGCGCACCTACCACCGTGTGGGGTCAATTTCTGCTCGTTTGGGTGAGTCACGGCAGCTGGACATCAGGAGCCTGACAATGGGGTAATTGACGTGTAAGCCGATACGGGACGACGCTTGTAATGGATATGTTTCCTTTCCGATGGTGCGTACGCGTAATGGTACTTGTCAGGGACGTTCTTTCGGAGCGGACGCTCGTTGCAGGTGGGATGTTTACAGCGCAACCGATCCGTTTTACTTAAGCGCGCGGGAGTATCGTCTAAATGTGGCCGACTTTTATCTCCCCCAAGCGGAGATTGAATAAAGGAGCACACGCGCTTTTAAGCGTTTGATTCAATATTGGGACTTTACGAGCGCGAGCGCTGCAATCACGCACGGTCAAAAAATTGACGACAAATAGTGGTGTAGTGGCGGTGCGAAAATTAAAAGTACATCACCATTTCCCGACCATAAAACCCGCGCCCGACCGTGCCGCTATGGCTGACGATTCTTTACGGCGCAATAAGACGTAAGCAGACGTGTCCAGATGGGAGTCCCCCCGCCTTGGCTTCAAGACGTCAAAGATCTGATTTAAGACCCTCGTGCTCTTTTGCGCACCTACCACCGTGTGGGGTCAATTTCTGCCCGTTTGGGTGAGTCACGGCAGCTGGACATCAGGAGCTTGACAATGGGGTAATTGACGTGTAAGCCGATACGGGACGACGCTTGTAATGGATATGTTTCCTTTCCGATGGTGCGTACGCGTAATGGTACTTGTCAGGGACGTTCTTTCGGAGCGGACGCTCGTTGCTAGTCCTGTGGTGCGCAGTTTATGGCTGGAAATCACTTGTTTACGATGCTTTATTACGGTTCGGCTGTCAAACGCATCTTGACGCCGAACGGTGGACGCTGCAGACGATAGCATGCTCCAGGAATGTTGTCCTCATTCGCGACAAAGTAGGTCAAAGGGGACTGAAACTAAACTGTAGCACCTTTAATTTAATGATTATACTCCAAGCCGTACATGATTATAGGTTAACGATTGTGCTCCAGCATCCTGAACGTTCTAAACCCTAAAGGTTGCCCGTAAAGTACCCGCCCGTAAGGGTGTTTCCGAAACCTACACTTAACATGTCTTACTCGCACCAGCAACAGCAGCAGCAGCAATGGATTCAGGATTTAAATTTTCTCCCAAAAACCACACCCAAACCCACCCCGGAGGTGATATCTCCGTCATGCACCCCTACCAATCAATCATGTCAATCACGATCCAACGAGTCCGTGACACCCCTTCGACCCCGGCGAGAAGAAAGTGCCAATTTGCGTAAATATTATGCGTACAAATTAATGGGCCCGGGAGAAACGAAAACATCCACCTAGGAAGCGAAGGAAGCTGACCCGCAGTTCGAGCAGTCCCGTTTTTTGGAGGACAAACTCTTAAGCCCACTACACACGCATCGGAATCGGCAAACATTAATGAAGTTTAAAAACAAAAAAAAAACTGCCAGTTTTTGCCTCCAAAAACTGTCCCACACCACGACGGCCGTTCTATACTCTAGCCCGTTCCACACAAACGCACCAGCAACACACCGGGTGGGAAGAAATTGGAGCCACCGTCGGAAAGAGTCGGATTGTTTGTTCGCTTTTCGTGCGCGCATACTTCGTATTTTTATGGTGCATTTGTCGGGGTTTATGTAATGGCGGTCCCGCGCGAAGGTACGGCGAAAAGATGCAAACAAACACGGGGAGGGTGGCCGCGTCATGTGAAAGTGACACGAACGGAGCAAGGGGGTGGATTATCTCCCCCAAGCGGAGATTGAATAAAGGAGCACACGCGCTTTTAAGCGTTTGATTCAATATTGGGACTTTACGAGCGCTGCAGCATTCACGCACGGTCATAAAATTGACGACAAATAGTGGTGTAGTGGCGGTGCGAAAATTAAAAGTACATCACCATTTCCCGACCATAAAACCCGCGCTCGATCGTGCCGCTATAGCTGACGATTCTTTACGGCGCAATAAGACGTAACCAGACGTGTCCAGATGGGAGTCCCCCACTTGGCTTTAAGACGTCAAAGAACTGATTTAAGACCCTCGTGCTCTTTCGCGCACCTACCACCGTGTGGGGTCAATTTCTGCTCGTTTGGGTGAGTCACGGCAGCTGGACATCAGGAGCCTGACAATGGGGTAATTGACGTGTAAGCCGATACGGGACGACGCTTGTAATGGATATGTTTCCTTTCCGATGGTGCGTACGCGTAATGGTACTTGTCAGGGACGTTCTTTCGGAGCGGACGCTCGTTGCTAGTCCTGTGGTGCGCAGTTTATGGCTCCCCGTCCCCGGCGCAGCTGCCAAGTCCAATTTCGCATGTTTCGAGCGTGCCGTTCATTTCAACGGCCGCATCTCCACACAAGCGCCCCGGGAGACCGGGAGCGGGACCGTTGTTGTTGTGCCGGTGTCATGTCGACAAGTCGTCGCCGTGTGCCTGTGTGCAGTTTCCTACGATTATGCTTCATAACTCATAAAACGTCACGAGTGTTCCAGCATCATCATAGTCGTCATTTGAGGGGGGACGCTGCGACTTGCTGCGCTCCAAAGTAGGTGCCACACCGGCCCGAAGATAACGAGTCACACACACACGCGCGCAACCTCGGGAGAGAAGTTATCCGAAGCGAGGAAAACGAAACCGAGAGAAGACGGATTGCATAAGATTGTGCGTTAGACATTGGCGTGTGTTGACGCGCATTGCCCGTTGACGGACTGCGGGAGCCGCTGACCAGATACGCCACCGAAAGTCATATTGGCGTCTGCTTCAATCCGATGTGCTATGCGATGTGTGAGACGTTGAAGACTTTTTGAAAATTTGGAGAACTGTCTCAACTCAAACTGCATCCAATCCGGTCCGGTCATGTGGAGCAAGAAAATTGGACCGGATAGCCAACCAGTTCCCCATGGCCAGTTCTGAGCGCATAAAGGTTGCTCGCCTTCAACGGCGCAAAGAAGTACGTTTCTGCACAGCATTACTTCAAAAGTGCCTCAAAACAGTGTCCCTAACTAGACGACCTTCCCACAGGTCGTCGGTTTTTTGGGGCGTCCTAGCCGTCCTGGACGCCTGGTGCAGTGCGCGCGTGAAAGTTGTATTCCCTCCTGTCTGTGGAGGATGGTGAAAGGGCCCCTCTGAGCGGCACGAGAACGTGTCAGGTTATCAGAAGGCGGTTATGACCTTCGGTTGCATAAGCCCTGGTTGCATCTCATAAAAGGGCTCCGCGCGGTGTTCGATCAGCTGACGCGATCTCCACCAGAGTCTGCAGCGTCGCTTATGTGCACATTTTCACCAAACGCTGCAGCCCTTGCGGTGGAGCGATGGACCGTTCCGAGCCTGAATCGGGCGTGCAAAATGCCTTCCTTCCTCTCTGTTGCCTCTCTGACACAAACCTGATAGGCTTGTGTATGTCGGGTGTATTAACGATAATTGCCCCGTGCTGGAGGCGCATCGAGCACAAAATAGTTCCCTTACCTCGCACCGGACCTCGTGGAAAGTGTTGTCACCTCGGTACGGTAGGTTCGGGTGGGTAACTAGATCGCTCTCACTCCGGCCAGTTACGTTGCACTCCTCGTCGAGTTGTCGAGTTTTTCGCGGCACGGCTTGAAGGCAGGTGTAGGTGCGCGCGCGTTGCAGTTGCAGACCCCGAAACGGATCAAATCAAATTGAGATCGAAGCAGGCAGTGCTGCTGCTGGATGGAGCAGGAGAAAGAAAGAGCAGGCACGCTAGCACAGGTGGAGCCCAGGCGGGAACGGCGAGAGTGTGAAAAAGAGTGAAAGCTGCTGCACACACCGTGCGCTGCGATGTTGTTTATGGGCAAAGTTGTTGTAGCCGGGTTTGTTGTCTTTTTTTTCGTTCGCGTTGCTGTTCCCTTTCCTCCACCGCTGGACGGTTGGAGCTGTCAGTGGTTTAGTAGCGGTAGTTGTCGAGTTGCTGTACCGGCAGCCAGCCTACTTAGATCGTCGTCGTCGCCGTGTGCCTGTGTGCAGTTTCCTACGATTATGCTTCATAACTCATAAAACGTCACGAGTGTTCCAGCATCATCGTAGTTGAGGGGGGACGTGTCTTTGCTGCGACTTGCTGCGCTCCAAAGTAGGTGCCACACCGGCCCGAAGATAACGAGTCACACACACACGCGCGCAACCTCGGGAGAGAAGTTATCCGAAGCGAGGAAAACGAAACCGAGAGAAGACGGATTGCATAAGATTGTGCGTTAGACATTGGCGTGTGTTGACGCGCATTGCCCGTTGACGGACTGCGGGAGCCGCTGACCAGATACGCCACCGAAAGTCATATCGGCGCCTGCTTCAACCCGATGTGCTATGTGATGTGTGAGACGTTGAAGACTTTTTGAAAATTTGGTGAACTGTCTCAGCTCAAACTGCATCCAATCCGGTCCGGTCATGTGGAGCAAGAAAATTGGACCGGATAGCCAACCAGTTCCCCATGGCCAGTTCTGAGCGCATAAAGGTTGCTCGCCTTCAACGGCGCAAAGAAGTACGTTTCTGCACAGCATTACTTCAAAAGTGCCTCAAAACAGTGTCCCTAACTAGACGACCTTCCCACAGGTCGTCGGTTTTTTGGGGCGTCCTAGCCGTCCTGGACGCCTGGTGCAGTGCGCGCGTGAAAGTTGTATTCCCTCCTGTCTGTGGAGGATGGTGAAAGGGCCCCTCTGAGCGGCACGAGAACGTGTCAGGTTATCAGAAGGCGGTTATGACCTTCGGTTGCATAAGCCCTGGTTGCATCTCATAAAAGGGCTCCGCGCGGTGTTCGATCAGCTGACGCGATCTCCACCAGAGTCTGCAGCGTCGCTTATGTGCACATTTTCACCAAACGCTGCAGCCCTTGCGGTGGAGCGATGGACCGTTCCGAACCTGAATCGGGCGTGCAAAATGCCTTCCTTCCTCGTTGCCTCTCTGACACAAACCTGATAGGCTTGTGTATGTCGGGTGTATTAACGATAATTGCCCCGTGCTGGAGGCGCATCGAATCCTTCATAGCTCGCGCAGGTTCGAAGATAGTTGGGAGTTGAGTTTGTGTTTGGTAATAAATATTAAATCATCATTCGCGGGTTAAACAGCGCCCGTCTGCGATGGAGGGGAACCGATGTCAAGCAGATGATCCTAACGTACCCGTGAGAGAGACACACAACACCATCGTGTGGGTCTGACTCCAGTGCAGTGACGTAATTACTGTGACGGACGTTGCAAAAAAAAAAACAAATGATGATAATGTTCCATGGTGATTTGTGCTTTTTTCACACGTATAGTGTCAAATGTATCACGTTAAAAAGCAAGAACCCGAGAGAATCAACAGATTGTGTGAAATATAGAACAATCATCTCCACTTTCTTATATCTTTCTTATTATCAAATCTATGAAACATGTCACATTCTTGTGATGTCCGCAGGTAGCATTTATCTTCGGCTAGACACCATCGTCTTACATCACACGCATTATCGACAAACGCATGCGGCCGCAAAAATTCCCCATTTTTCACCCATACTCATCATCGCAAAGCGATCGAACGACGACGGCTTCTTCAACATTGCCATCCACACACTACAATGGGAGAGGATGTGATGGAGATAGTCGCGTCGAAAATAGAAAGGCCACAATCGAAAATCGGGCCAACCCTTTAACCCTGCCGTTTGTCATGCTAAAGAGGCCCTTCGCGTTTTAAGTACTGGCATCATTTTCCGCACGTGTTTACTGAAGAAAAGTCACATACATAAACAGAGCTCACATTTTCCGGCTTGCGGATCGCGCAGCAACATTCCGCCGCATACCAAACAGCTGACTAAACGCGGACGGTACCGGTCTAGACCTGTTTGCTTCTTCGATGCGTGATCGTACACAAATATGCGGTGGATTTCGGTTTCGATTTCGATCGGCTCCCAAAAACAGGTTCCGATTGCGAACACCCCTCGATTGCGGGGACTTCCTGGGTTTTTGGTCGTGCATGTGTCATTTACACATCTCCGCGTCACCGCGTCCCGAAGCCGACGACGGTGATCACATCTGTGTGCGTTCGATCGATCGATCGATGCGTGGTGGATGCAAACCAGAAGATGATCTCCGCTGGAAGCAGCGGGAGGCTAAAACCGGTTAACATTTAGCCGAAAGATCAAGCGGAGAAGAGGGAGGCAATAATATGTAGGAAAAACAACAACAACACGAACAACAGCAGCAACGCGCAGCTCGTCGTCTGCTCGATGCTGCTCATTTGCTCGTTTGAAGAGTGCATCCTCCTGCTCCTCCACCACACGCTCCGGCGTAACCACACTTCCCTGTGGGTGCTCGGAATACTTTCGATTTCGTTCGTACGTAGCGTCGCGGTTCGTCGCTTACGAGCGCGTTGATGTCGCCGCTGCGCGATCGCGCAGCCGTTGCCGAAGAACAGCAACTACAACAACACCGCACGCACCGACCGGTGTACCCTTTAACGCAGCGTGAGAAAATCGAACAAATCTGGCACTATATTAATAGCGCCGGACCAGCTGGCAGCCGATGAGAGGAGGATGAGCGCGTTCGTAAATTCGGACCCCCGTTTGCCCGGAGGGCTCTGCCGAATGGACACAGCCGCCTCAAGTCCGTGGCAGTGTGCCAAAAGGTCAGATCAGTGTGAAGGCCGCGTCGACCGTTTTAGCACACGTTAGAGCCGCGGTGCTCTTCGAGAATATTTGCGGGGTAAGGTGCGAGTGCCGGTAGTTCGACATATTCATGTACATAGTACGTTGCCAGAACGATCACGAACGAGTGTGGCCTCTTAACACCGTCGACACGAATGACCCCACGCGGCGATAAGAGCGCATGTGACTTCGTACCTGATCCGACCGGTTCCGAACGTTCGGAAGTCCAAGGCTGGAGTGGCATTCACCGTACGGGCGGCTCTGGGTTGACACAAATTAGCTAAACCGTAGTGCCTTTGACTTTTTCCCCCATCCCCACCCGTACATACGACGTCAGCTGATGATGCCGGGCTGATCTCATTGAATTGTGAATGTGCGAATGTTCCCCACCTGGTGGGGAGCTACTATTTTCAGACGTTCATACCTATCCGATCGGTGTGGAAGATGCTGGTTTCGGTATCATCAAGATTTTTATTGGCAGCGATGATGCCCGAGATCTGGTATATTTTTAGCATACGTCGAAATCATACCATTTATTGCCGGGAAATGTTTATTTTTATGACCTGCGCTTAAAGTTTGAATCGGAAATATTTGCATAATTTCGAGGAACGTGTGGAAGGGATAGCTGTGGCTAGCAGTTAGATATGAAATTTAAAATTATGAATACATGAATACATAACTATAACTGAAGGAAGTACGCATGGTCAATCTCATGGACATGCCGAATGTGTGGAAAGAAATCGAAAAGATCGCCAGAGGATTATTACAAAATTAAAGCTATTTTTATGCTAGACATCGCAGGTCTTCGCACGCCAGAACCAGTACCGTTCCAATGCAAGGCTATGGGGATAAAAATAAGTTTAGTCCAAGTAGGCCTAGATCGCATTGGCCATCAGTCAAAGATGTACAAGATACGAACGTGTCATCCACGCGATCAGATCATGGTATCACTTCCACGATACAATCAAGTTGTATGTTTGTAGTTTCTGGACCTTATGTGAAGTCCGGAACCTTAATGTTTAGAGAGTTCGCGCCAACACAAAGTACGCGACATCCGAAGGCGCAATAAGGACATGAGGAGGCCTGGGGGATCTTTGAAGATAATGACAACGCTGTCTGTGTTTTCGACTATATTCTGCTGTGTGTGCGAGTGAGAAGGAGGATGATGAGCAACGAGTTGCCAGGACCAAACAGAACAGTTGATCTGACGAAGTTTCGAGGATTAAGAACTGTAGAACCTGGAGAACTACGCCAAAATACTTCCTCCTATCAAAAACGCCATGCTTTCAACAAGGTTGTGAAAAAGCTAACCTCACTCCGGTTGCTAAAGCACCTCGCTGCACTGCGCTTGCAAGGGGTCACAGTGGGATCTGTGGACCAACCAACTCCACACCGCCGTCTGCAATCCCGGGGCGTGCAAGCAACACCGAATCGCAACAACAGGGCGCCACCCCACACACAAAGGCGTTCCACCGTGCAACACAACATGGAAAAAAGCGCCGGTTGCCACCGCAACACGCCAATTCTAGCCGCGCAAGCCACGAAGACATACAGTGTCGGTGGCAATTCTAGGTAATCTCCGGCAATCACGTGCGGGGTTGGTGTCGACTCCTCCAATCTCGGTGGGTGATTTGAATTAATTATGATCATTGGGTACACTGGCGGTGGCGGCGTCAGGTCTTGCCCAAGTGTCGGCACCGCCGTCCGACAGCATTCTCGTGATCGCGCACACCAGCGGTAGCGCCCGTGGGAAACCCGTGTCGAGCCCTTTTGCAAACCTGGGCCTGGGAATCTTTCGGGGCGGTTGCATCCGCCGACGGTTCGGTGTGCGGGTGGCGCTGTTTATGGGCGATTATTTATCAAAAGCTCATTGGCTTCTGCGAGTCATGCGAAGAGACGACGGGGGTCTAGAGGGTAATCACTCTATCAGGCGTTCTGCATTCGACGGGTTGCATCAGGCAGCCCCCACGTATCGTCCCACGTCCCGCTCGCGCCGAAATGGTTATCGTGCTCCACTCTCATCCGTCGCCATGTTAAATGTGGCGCGTGGGTGAGAACTCCGTGCGTAATCGTAAATCAAACGGCAGAGATTCTTCTCCACTCGCACGCGGGCCGAATGTCGGCCGGTTTGCGTGCGTTTCTGATTCGGCAAATCTTCAAAGACGAATTGCTTGCCAAACATGATGGTCGATGGTAATGAATCTGACGAGAGACGGAGGGGAAAGACAAAAAAAAGTTCAATGACATATATGCAGATCTGTTAAGCTGTGTTAAGTGGAATATTAAGAAGTTAGATGGGTGAGGAACGTGTCTTATTTACAACCGGCCAATTCTTCTGCCCTTGTTGTGTTCCGTTCTTGGGTGGATCAGATGGATATCATTACGATCCTTAACCTTTTATAATGTTTTTATGTCGTGTGTAATGATTGTCTTTCTCTCACACGGTCTTTTTTTTATTCGTTTCGCTATTATATATGGTGAACATCCTAATTCAACCCATTGGATTATATTTTTTCATTTTTGTTTTGGTTTTTTGAAATAGTTTGTTTTTGTTTTTTGTTTTTTGTTTTTTGTTTTGGTTTTTTGCTTACGTATTTGGTTTTAATTTTGTATACTTCATCACAGTTGTATCCAAATCACATTGTATTCCATGTCCATCACAATTTCATCCTTTTATCCTACTTGTTTGAAGTTGTTACTAACTTCAAAACAACGTGTAATATTACTTTCTTAATTATTTCATTTTTCCTTTTGTTTGTTGTTGTTTAGTTTTGTTTTTTAATAGTTTTAAAACATCCATTTAGTTCAAAGTTTTTTTATTCACTCACTTTCTACAGTAATTTGGTAACTTATACGTATTGTCTTTTTTACTTTTTAAAATCTGACATCTTTTCAGTACTAATTCCTCGTTTTAGTGAATCTCAATAATATTTTTTCACTTTGTTTGATATTCAAAACAGTTTATTTGTTTATTTTAAAAGTTTTAACATGCTTTGCGTTTGAGTTTGAGATGCATGTCTTACGACAAATTAACACTTCATCTGACTCCAGTGCAGTGACGTAATTACTGTGACGGACGTTGCAAAAAAAAAAACAAATGATGATAATGTTCCATGGTGATTTGTGCTTTTTTCACACGTATAGTGTCAAATGTATCACGTTAAAAAGCAAGAACCCGAGAGAATCAACAGATTGTGTGAAATATAGAACAATCATCTCCACTTTCTTATATCTTTCTTATTATCAAATCTATGAAACATGTCACATTCTTGTGATGTCCGCAGGTAGCATTTATCTTCGGCTAGACACCATCGTCTTACATCACACGCATTATCGACAAACGCATGCGGCCGCAAAAATTCCCCATTTTTCACCCATACTCATCATCGCAAAGCGATCGAACGACGACGGCTTCTTCAACATTGCCATCCACACACTACAATGGGAGAGGATGTGATGGAGATAGTCGCGTCGAAAATAGAAAGGCCACAATCGAAAATCGGGCCAACCCTTTAACCCTGCCGTTTGTCATGCTAAAGAGGCCCTTCGCGTTTTAAGTACTGGCATCATTTTCCGCACGTGTTTACTGAAGAAAAGTCACATACATAAACAGAGCTCACATTTTCCGGCTTGCGGATCGCGCAGCAACATTCCGCCGCATACCAAACAGCTGACTAAACGCGGACGGTACCGGTCTAGACCTGTTTGCTTCTTCGATGCGTGATCGTACACAAATATGCGGTGGATTTCGGTTTCGATTTCGATCGGCTCCCAAAAACAGGTTCCGATTGCGAACACCCCTCGATTGCGGGGACTTCCTGGGTTTTTGGTCGTGCATGTGTCATTTACACATCTCCGCGTCACCGCGTCCCGAAGCCGACGACGGTGATCACATCTGTGTGCGTTCGATCGATCGATCGATGCGTGGTGGATGCAAACCAGAAGATGATCTCCGCTGGAAGCAGCGGGAGGCTAAAACCGGTTAACATTTAGCCGAAAGATCAAGCGGAGAAGAGGGAGGCAATAATATGTAGGAAAAACAACAACAACACGAACAACAGCAGCAACGCGCAGCTCGTCGTCTGCTCGATGCTGCTCATTTGCTCGTTTGAAGAGTGCATCCTCCTGCTCCTCCACCACACGCTCCGGCGTAACCACACTTCCCTGTGGGTGCTCGGAATACTTTCGATTTCGTTCGTACGTAGCGTCGCGGTTCGTCGCTTACGAGCGCGTTGATGTCGCCGCTGCGCGATCGCGCAGCCGTTGCCGAAGAACAGCAACTACAACAACACCGCACGCACCGACCGGTGTACCCTTTAACGCAGCGTGAGAAAATCGAACAAATCTGGCACTATATTAATAGCTCCGGACCAGCTGGCAGCTGATGAGAGGAGGATGAGCGCGTTCGTAAATTCGGACCCCCGTTTGCCCGGAGGGCTCTGCCGAATGGACACAGCCGCCTCAAGTCCGTGGCAGTGTGCCAAAAGGTCAGATCAGTGTGAAGGCCGCGTCGACCGTTTTAGCACACGTTAGAGCCGCGGTGCTCTTCGAGAATATTTGCGGGGTAAGGTGCGAGTGCCGGTAGTTCGACATATTCATGTACATAGTACGTTGCCAGAACGATCACGAACGAGTGTGGCCTCTTAACACCGTCGACACGAATGACCCCACGCGGCGATAAGAGCGCATGTGACTTCGTACCTGATCCGACCGGTTCCGAACGTTCGGAAGTCCAAGGCTGGAGTGGCATTCACCGTACGGGCGGCTCTGGGTTGACACAAATTAGCTAAACCGTAGTGCCTTTGACTTTTTCCCCCATCCCCACCCGTACATACGACGTCAGCTGATGATGCCGGGCTGATCTCATTGAATTGTGAATGTGCGAATGTTCCCCACCTGGTGGGGAGCTACTATTTTCAGACGTTCATACCTATCCGATCGGTGTGGAAGATGCTGGTTTCGGTATCATCAAAATTTTTATTGGCAGCGATGATGCCCGAGATCTGGTATATTTTTAGCATACGTCGAAATCATACCATTTATTGCCGGGAAATGTTTATTTTTATGATCAGCGCTTAAAGCTTGAATCGGAAATATTTGCATAATTTCGAGGAACGTGTGGAAGGGATAGCTGCGGCTAGCAGTTAGATATGAAATTTAAAATTATGAATACATGAATACATAACTATAACTGAAGGAAGTACGCATGGTCAATCTCATGGACATGCCGAATGTGTGGAAAGAAATCGAAAAGATCGCCAGAGGATTATTACAAAATTAAAGCTATTTTTATGCTAGACATCGCAGGTCTTCGCACGCCAGAACCAGTACCGTTCCAATGCAAGGCTATGGGGATAAAAATAAGTTTAGTCCAAGTAGGCCTAGATCGCATTGGCCATCAGTCAAAGATGTACAAGATACGAACGTGTCATCCACGCGATCAGATCATGGTATCACTTCCACGATACAATCAAGTTGTATGTTTGTAGTTTCTGGACCTTATGTGAAGTCCGGAACCTTAATGTTTGGAGAGTTCGCGCCAACACAAAGTGCGCGACCTCTGAAGGAACAATAAGGACATGAGCCCTTGTGGATCTTTAAACAGAATGCCAACGCTGTCTGTATGTTTCGACTATATTCTGCTGTGTGTGCGAGTGAGAAGGAGGATGATGAGCAACGAGTTGCCAGGACCAAACAGAACAGTTGATCTGACGAAGTTTCGAGGATTAAGAACTGTTGAACCTGGAGAACTGCGCCAAAATACTTCCTCCTATCAAATACGCCATGCTTTCAACAAGGTTGTGAAAAAGCTAACCTCACTCCGGTTGCTAAAGCACCTCGCTGCACTGCGCTTGCAAGGGGTCACAGTGGGATCTGTGGACCAACCAACTCCACACCGCCGTCTGCAATCCCGGGGCGTGCAAGCAACACCGAATCGCAACAACAGGGCGCCACCCCACACACAAAGGCGTTCCACCGTGCAACACAACATGGAAAAAAGCGCCGGTTGCCACCGCAACACGCCAATTCTAGCCGCGCAAGCCACGAAGACATACAGTGTCGGTGGCAATTCTAGGTAATCTCCGGCAATCACGTGCGGGGTTGGTGTCGACTCCTCCAATCTCGGTGGGTGATTTGAATTAATTATGATCATTGGGTACCTGTGCGAGTGAGAAGGAGGATGATGAGCAACGAGTTGCCAGGACCAAACAGAACAGTTGATCTGACGAAGTTTCGAGGATTGCTAGACATCGCAGGTCTTCGCACGCCAGAACCAGTACCGTTCCAATGCAAGGCTATGGGGATAAAAATAAGTTTAGTCCATGTTGCTTGCTGTGTTGTGACACAATGGACGGCGAGGTGTCAAAATTCGTACCTCCACGGAGGTAACCGCGGAGTATGGATATCCATTCTTGGGAACTACTGCTTTTTTTGTCGCGCCGGGCTGACCACAGCCGTGAGCCGTTAAAAGAATGAAGCGCACGCAGCACCGACTCGGTGTTGGGACCTTCACAGTCATTAGAAAACTATTATCGCACCTGGGCAAGTACCCCTGGCTGGCGCTCCATTCATCTCTGTCAGCCGGGACACACGTTAGCCGCGCGGGCCGAACCTTTCAGACTGATAAAATGTGCAAGACAGTGCAATTTGAGCGACTGACTTTGTGCAGCCGGTCGTGGAATGTATCTCATAAAGGTGCAGCAGCGGTAGCGGCTGCACGAAGCCACGATAACATGATGTGTACAGGAGGAGTGCACAGCGAACAAGGAAATATCATCAATCCGCTGCCGCTGGCGGGAAGACCCCCGGTGGTGTCGGTGTGCGCCTCTGGTTGTGTTGGTAATTGGGAGGAATTTTGAAAACGAAACATGAAATAAGTAGCAGGAGCAACAACAAAAAACCAACTCGCGGTGGAGGATTATTGGAATGGTTTCAAATCGATTACACAGATCGCCCAGACCAGAGTGTTGACCTACTCTCCCACCAGTGGCGGT
The DNA here is from genome assembly GCA_002091845.1 of Anopheles cracens. Classification (NCBI taxonomy): domain Eukaryota; kingdom Metazoa; phylum Arthropoda; class Insecta; order Diptera; family Culicidae; genus Anopheles; species Anopheles cracens. The sequence continues at coordinate 139,948 of KZ072642.1, forward strand.
GGCGGCAGAGGAGGTCTCCGGGTCACGAAGTCCACACGCCATTTCTTCGAGCGCAGGCCGTAGAATGCCTCCGATAAGAGGTGAGCGAAGCAATCGCAGAGGGTGTGTGAGTGCAAGCGCGCACACTTAAGCATGTGTGCATGTGGAGCGAAATTATGACACTTCTCACACGTCAAAAAAATCTCTCGCTCCTGGTGGAGGAGGCGATACGAACGAACAAACGCGTGGTGATGATGATGATAATGGGCAGAGTAGGCATTGTGCCTATTGCGCGAGACTTCTGCACAAACCGTGCAGAGGCTGCTGCGTTTCATTCCACCTCACTTAGAGTCACACTCGAAGCGGCATCATGTAGGAGAGCAATCGTTGAGCAATCTGGGAGGTGCGTGATAGTGCGCTCCGAACGCATCTACGCAAACACCGTCCATGGAAATGAGGTTCGCCCGGCTGGCTGATATGGATGCGCCGTTTTGGCGCACTGCAACAGTGTGGAGCAATCTGGTCCGATTTTGACGGTGGTATCGAAATTAGAAGCGAAAATACAACCGCTCCCATTTGCGTGGAACAAGTGTATAATTGGGCTGCCATTTTGAACGGGTGGTGATTAACTTCATTTGGCAGGATGGCGTTGAAAAACTATCGAAAGACGCGATCGAAGGAGGCCATGCGGTGATATTATTTTTTATGAGTGTTTTTATGAGTGTCCCGCACCTTCTGCTTGTTTGACATTTTACCGAAGGCACCAGATAACAAATGATCACTGATGATCGTTTTCGGTAGTCTACCCGAGGGACGACGACGTCCCCGCTTGTTTGTATGTGTGTGTGTATGTGTGATCACCCAGGAGGCATTTAGTTTAATTATCATAATTATCTGCCCAATTCATCCGAGGCGTATGATTTGTGTTGCTTGCTGTGTTGTGACACAATGGACGGCGAGGTGTCAAAATTCGTACCTCCACGGAGGTAACCGCGGAGTATGGATATCCATTCTTGGGAACTACTGCTTTTTTTGTCGCGCCGGGCTGACCACAGCCGTGAGCCGTTAAAAGAATGAAGCGCACGCAGCACCGACTCGGTGTTGGGACCTTCACAGTCATTAGAAAACTATTATCGCACCTGGGCAAGTACCCCTGGCTGGTGCTCCATTCATCTCTGTCAGCCGGGACACACGTTAGCCGCGCGGGCCGAACCTTTCAGACTGATAAAATGTGCAAGACAGCGCAATTTGATCGACTGACTTTGTGCAGCCGGTCGCGGAATGTATCTCATAAAGGTGCAGCAGCGGTAGCGGCAGCACAAAGCCACGATAACATGATGTGTACAGGAGGAGTGCACAGCGAACAAGGAAATATCATCAATCCGCTGCCGCTGGCGGGAAGAAAGGTGCGATCGTGGTGGCGATCGCCGCAAAACTGCGCAGTATGCAAAGCATCCTGGGTGCGATGTATAGCGAGATTGATTTTCATAGCCTCGCCGGTGCGGTCATCAGCAATGCCACGGGTCTGTAGAACGTATACGGTTGCACATGATGGCGGCGGATGGCGATAGGGACCTTCAAAGATCGTTTTTTCCCCCCTACTGTTGCGCGCTATTCTGCACTGCAAACAGCATCATCATCACGAAGTTATAGCGTCAGGCGAGGCAAACATCACCGCCTGGTAACATTAAACCATAGATGGAGGACTCCTTTGTGCACTCGCCCCAAACGGAGCCGCGTTTCCGCCTCGCGACGCGTCCAAATATGCCAAATATTGATACTGATGCAATTTGCCAACGCGTGTGACCTTTACCGAGCCGGGGGGATGGGCTTTTTTGTTGCTTCTGTAGATTAGACAGCTTTTTTCTCCTCCAACAGTTACTTATCTTTTCTTTTTTCCTGTCATTTCAGGTTGCTGCGGCTGATGGCATTCTACCTGACTCGGTTTTTTTTTTGGAGGACCACACCACACCAACACACAGCGGGAATTGAGCTGTCATTAGCCCCCATTAGTGTCGGGCGATGTGGAGATTCTCGCCCCGTAGGCACGCGCGCACGACCAGCGAGATTAGGATGATGCGGCGGTGTGTGCGCGTGCGCGCCAAATGTCAGAACCTTCATCGACGGCCAGCACTTCCAGCCGGGTGTGGGCACACACACACACACTTTCTGGCTACCCAATGCCACCCAGTGTGCCAAGTGTGCAAAATGGATCGAGAGGATTGGGGAGGTCGGCTTCGCAGAATTTGATCGCCCTTTCGATTAGGGGCGGTATCATCCCGGTTGAAACAAGTTTTTGCTTTCCTTTTGGGGGGGACCTGAAGAAAAAAAAACACGCTGCAACGTAGAGGCATTAATTGAATCCTGTGACCTTTTCAACAGCCAGTGAGCTAATGTCGGGTGGCAATGAGTTGTTGGAGCACAGTTTCGGGCTATAATGGCACTTGGCTCTTCACGAATATGGCACTAACATTCAAGTTATTGTTTGTATCAATGGCCCAGCTCTTAAGATGAATGTCAGGCGAGCAACAGACAGCGATAACGGGCGATGGTATCAGTTTCGAACGGGCTATGCAGCATTTAAAATATCGAAAACCTCATGCAATAGCTGCAATCGATATAGCAAGGCTTTTCTTTCCAGATCTTACGAAGAACGTATGTTTGAAGGTCTGTCGTGAAGATCTGACGTCTAAATAACTCATAACATTAGAAAAATAATGTCGGAGTTAATCTTTGCTACAAAAAAAAATAATGTAAGAAGTTAGAAAGGCACTGTGTAAGTTTTCAAATCTCAATTTCTTGAGTATCTTACATCCATTCGAGAACTGCGTTCACCACAACATCAATTCCCAATGTGTTCCCGATGTGGAAAACAACTCTCGATGACCCGAGAGTTGGCACCGGCTGTCTATTGAGATTGTCGACAAGATCCGGTACCGAACCGCTCGAAGCGAATGGGAATAAATTACCATCTCCGTGGGTAAAACTGGTCAGCTGTCGCATCATGCACAGCCGCACTGCCGGTGTCGTCTTCACAACTGCACATGATGGATGACGGGTTTCCGCAATTTCCGCACACTGGTCACCGAGGTCACTTGTCCTCCAGCCACTTGCAAGCAGGAAGCAGCACTCGACAATTCGGCAGGTTCCTCGGTAGCAAAAAAAAAACACCTCAACCCCAGCATCGGACGTAACTCAAACACTAGAAGTGACAAGAAGATAACAACACCAATACCACCGACAGCAGCAAAAAACCTTCGCCCGGTGCGACGCTTAAAACTTATGCAATCGGTGACAGGAACCGTTATAATTTCGAGCTCCGGCAACCTCCCACAACCGCGCATTTGCATTCGCTCTTATGTCATCGAGCTGTCAGCGCAAGGCGATGCGATCCGATCGATCGATCGCGGCCGATCGGCGCACGCTAAAGCCCCCCCGTATCGACGTGTTGCCGGATAGAAATCGCTGAAAGTGAAACTAACCGTTGCCATTGGCAACACACCGACCTGTCATTCTGTCTTTCAGATTTTTGTACCCAGCAGCCTAGTTGACGAATGTTGTAAATAACAGAAGAGTGTACGAATTGATGTGATTTTTTCGCTGGTCCGAAAAGTGCAATCAAGTTGAAGCGCGTTACATGATCGAGCGCTGCAGCGTCCGGCCATCGGCAGCTCGCCTTGCAGAAGCGTGCGCCGCGTCAAACGACACAGTGACAGTGTGAGCGTGTGTGTGTGTGACTCTCTCTCTGCCTCCCGTAACGCTTTCGTTCTCCTTCCCCGATAAAACAAATCTCTGCGCGAATCCAGTACCGTTCCTACCTACATCACCGGGCGGTGCGCACGCGTCAGAGTTCGTTTTATCAAAATATATCTACGGTGCCATTACGCACAACGTTCGCCACCGTTCGCCACATGCACACACACACGTAAAGTGAACATAGACCGCTCCATAATCACCCCACTCAACACGGGAGTCGGCGACCCCACGCTACACCGTGCAGAGTGTGTGGCCCCTGCGGGAAGGCAACAGCAACCGCGACCGATCCACTAACCCACTAAGAAACGAATTCGAAGGTGGATGAAAATAACGCAACAATCACGATCAACAAAAGAAAACAGAAACTGAAAAAAAGACGCACTTTACATGCTTACCGATAAGAAGAAACGAGAACGGTGAAAGAGTGCAGAAAGAAAGAAAACATAAGTGGCGCATACTTTATCGCAACGAAAGTGAAAAGAACATGTGCAGCCAAAGGTGGCGTGTGGAAAGAAGTGTTCAAAGGAAAATGATCAACAACGAAGGTACCGGCGTGGAGAGGGCCAGATTGGGATGAGATTTATGCAATCGAACTGCACACAACTCGCGCAAGGGGGGTTTAGAGCAAGAAGCGCATGCGTGACCGGGCCACGATTTAGGACGGACTTAGGGGGACCCAACTGACCCACAGTGGGTCCCGCCGGGCGCGGGAAGCATGAAATACGAGCTCTGAGCATCGGAACAGTGCGAACAGCCCTGAGCCGTGTGGACGATCGGTGGCGACCTCCTCCGAGTGCTCCGAAAGCGCGCCAGGGCATTACGTAAGTTATTACCAGCTCACGATCTGTTTTTTTTTTTGCGTCGTCCCCATCGTCTCCTACGCGCTCGCGCGCTCGCCCGCATCCCAACATCCGTGGTGCCCATCTTTTATCATCGTTTTATGAAGCCTAAATCAAGCACAAATCAAGCCGGCGCCACACGCTGGATAGCGGTGGATGCGCATCTCTTCTGCGGCGCTGGAAGATCTCTCTCGA
>LULB01089611.1:0-10836 GCA_002091845.1 Anopheles cracens
GGGGGGGGAAATGGGGCCGACGGAGGAGCAACACAAACTCACCAATCATTCAATTTCCCTGACCTTAACAGGAAAAGTGGAAAAAGTTCTCGTGCGACCGGTTCGGGGGAGGCCTGCAACAGTTCAGACTTTTGTTTTGATAATTACGATCGTTGGGTTGCTCGTATGGGAAGACGGCAAGAAGAGACAAAAAACCTGGAAATGTCAACGGAGCAAGTTTTTCGCTTTCGATTTTAATTTGTTCCGCGGTGGCTTTCGCGTCGCGGTGACGGTGCGTGGAAAATTGGAAACATATTTCCCAACGTGGCGGTGGCTTTGGGGTGAGAAGAAACCGCACGGAACTAGAGTACCTGTACGGTATGGGCGCCTTGCCGAGATATTATGAGTTGTTTTCAAAGAACTAGCAACACATTATCGCGTTGCTATGGTGACGTAGTTACTGAATAGCTTTCAAAACTGCCAATTGTGCGAGATCGCTTATAACACCCGTTACGGGAAGTTTAGTAGGTTTTGCTACCGTTTTGTAAGTTTTGTAGACTAGAAAGCTAGACACGTCCGTACAACGTTTGTCTGCCTCAGTGAGGAATGTAGCTCGCTTTTAAGGTAGGGCGGTATGAGCGGCAAACGACTACTAAACCGACTGATTTGTTCCAGGAATGTGTCTGCAAAGTTTTCGTTGGACGTTAAGCGACCTCCTCTCGGCTAGGAGCGACCGGTTCCTGTGTCGTCGCACGGAGTAAGGCTGTGGTTTTGTCATGTGGTGAGCGTGCAATAAGCAGAACCACAACAGGTTATCCTCGACGGGGCATTCGAGGTTCTCCGAGCGGGTGCTGTCGTCATACACTTGCAGGAACACTAGTGGTGGTAAGCGTCCATATCTGGAGCTGTTTGAAGAGCAAAAGAGCTTGAAAGGTGAACTGGAACAGTTAGTACTAATTAATGAAGTAACTTAGTAAAAAGTGCTTCACAAGTGTCTATTAAGATTGAAACTACGTTGATGCACTCAGGGAGCCAGGAAGTTTACCGTGAGACAATCACGGATGTCTGATGGTCCAATAGGTTCGAACCTCTCCCATAACCTTTCGTTCCTTAACCTTCACTAATGCGTGCGGACGTAGTGTGAGGCATGTTTTACGTTACCGTAGGCCGAGCTGGGTTCCTGCTGCTCACTCCCGACTCCCGTCAAACTTGTAAGCCGCCGTTTCGGTTGTAATGTAAGACATCGCTTCTGTATTGTTTTACGCGGTAAACATCACGTCCCGAAGTCGCTCCGAGCAGGCTGGAGCTGTCACGACAGTGCGGAGCGAAGATTGAAAACACGTGTAACTTTTTACACCACCTGAACCCGGGGGGGGAAATGGGGCCGACGGAGGAGCAACACAAACTCACCAATCATTCAATTTCCCTGACCTTAACAGGAAAAGTGGAAAAAGTTCTCGTGCGACCGGTTCGGGGGAGGCCTGCAACAGTTCAGACTTTTGTTTTGATAATTACGATCGTTGGGTTGCTCGTATGGGAAGACGGCAAGAAGAGACAAAAAACCTGGAAATGTCAACGGAGCAAGTTTTTCGCTTTCGATTTTAATTTGTTCCGCGGTGGCTTTCGCGTCGCGGTGACGGTGCGTGGAAAATTGGAAACATATTTCCCAACGTGGCGGTGGCTTTGGGGTGAGAAGAAACCGCACGGAACAGGCGAGAAGAATGTAATGAAAACCATTTCCACAGCAGAGAGAGAGAGAGAGTGAAATGCCGCAAGGAAAAATGACACCACGAACGGTGCGCGGTGCGGGAGAGGAAAAATAACAACTTGTCAAGTGATTTATGCTTTCTCTCCCAGGCCTTCTTCACGGAAGGGAATTACATAAATTTAACCATCATTACCGGCACTGCCACCACCACCACCACCACCACGACGATGCCGTTGCCAAGGGAACCGAGCGCGGCAGGGACGATCATTCATTACGTTTTGGCCCGGACCGGCTGACAGCTAGTGGACAATATTTATGCCAAAACAGTGTGGATATTTTGACCGGCGACGGTATTTGACGGATTTTCGGGATAGTGCGCTGCGCGTTTATCTGTGTGTGCGGGTTGTAAAAAAAAACAACAGCAACGCCGGATGCGTGACAGTGATTACTACGGTTACGAGCTTTCGACGGGCCACCTAAAAAAAGAAGAAGGACGGCCATAAATTTCCAGAGAGTTTTAATTGCTCTAATAGACGATTAATTGACGTCGGCGAGATTTAACGGCCGCGGAATCCGCCAGCGTCACGGATGTCTCAACTTTGTGCCTTCAATTTTTCGTCGTCGTCGTCGCTCGGCTTTATCTGTCTCCGTGTCGGTGTCCCAGGCTGCTGGTAGTATCAGGTTGCAGCGTCGCTTCCGGCGTCGCTTCCGATCGGATGCACACCAACATCTTATTACTTCCAGTACGAACCCGCCTGCGGAGCTGCGGGTTTACGCTTTTAATCCCCTCGCCGTAAGGCAGGCATCCGCCCGGGGTGGTTGGAAATTGAATCGGAAAAATTAAATCGATCAATTCTGCCCGATGGTGGAAGTTTTTTTTTATTTTCTCTCCCCGTTCCGGTGAGAGTTTTAATTGCTCTAATAGACGATTAATTGACGTCGGCGAGATTTAACGGCCGCGGAATCCGCCAGCGTCACGGATGTCTCAACTTTGTGCCTTCAATTTTTCGTCGTCGTCGTCGCTCGGCTTTATCTGTCTCCGTGTCGGTGTCCCAGGCTGCTGGTAGTATCAGGTTGCAGCGTCGCTTCCGGCGTCGCTTCCGATCGGATGCACACCAACATCTTATTACTTCCAGTACGAACCCGCCTGCGGAGCTGCGGGTTTACGCTTTTAATCCCCTCGCCGTAAGGCAGGCATCCGCCCGGGGTGGTTGGAAATTGAATCGGAAAAATTAAATCGATCAATTCTGCCCGATGGTGGAAGTTTTTTTTTATTTTCTCTCCCCGTTCCGGTGTAAAGCCCACTGTTAAAACTGGTAGTCCTCCCGGACCAGGGAGGTGAAGCAGATTCTTGATTGAAATGGTGTGATTCAGACACGTAATCGGGAAAACTCACCCGGCTGACTCACTATCAATTTCACTCCGCAAAGGGGGAAAAACCATCCCCCGGGCGAATGGTTTTGCATAGCGGCGGGGCGTTTGGCGTGACAGGTGACGCGAGACTGTTGCAGCGCACAGGAGCAAACTCGCGAGCGATGGCATAAAAGAAAACCCGCGGCGACACAGCATAGGTCGGGAAGATGCTCCGGGAAGGCACTCAGTGATATTAATGTAATAAAACTTTGCATAACGAAACACAATGACCGACCGTGCTGCCTGTGCGATGCCCTTGGCGAGGGAGTTTTCCTGTATCAAACCGTTTTAGTGTACACGTTGCATACTTTCAGGCTGGCTCAGCTAACTTGCGGCTTAGTTCATACAATCGGCGTTACTAAACACATAATGGGAATATTCCAATATTAAACCGTGAACCCTAAACAAACATGTTGTTGATAATGCTGCAACAATGTGTTTTATTCCAAACGTTGCATGTTTTATTGATGCTAACACGCACACAGCACGCGTTTTCCCCCCTTAAAAATGTGCCTGTTAAGGAACATTAACAGTGTGCTTTAAAATGCGCTTGCTTTAGAGTCTTTCGTCTGTCTCCGTAGACTTAAACTTCGAATGCAACAAAACCACCATGTTTTTTACTGTGGATGAATTCGATAATCTTTGCCCATTTCGGTTCAGAACCGATCAGCACCGTTATTATCGCCACGGCAGACACAATCGCCGTAAAGCGGAATGAAATAATTTGGGACCAATTAAAAAAAACCCATCCCGTTTCCCGATCATCGATCATTCGGTGGGGAGAGAGCCGTTTAATTGAAAACGGCCTGCCCGGGAGGGAGAGTTTTAATTGCTCTAATAGACGATTAATTGACGTCGGCGAGATTTAACGGCCGCGGAATCCGCCAGCGTCACGGATGTCTCAACTTTGTGCCTTCAATTTTTCGTCGTCGTCGTCGCTCGGCTTTATCTGTCTCCGTGTCGGTGTCCCAGGCACGCTATTTTATGTTTCCCTCCTGTTGCCCTGTTCGGACGTCTTCCCGAGACAGACCGAGCAGGCTTTGACGGGGAGCGAGATTTGGAACGTTGCCGGGCCGGAAAACGAACGTCCTCGTGCCGCGTGGGACATAAATCTACACCAAATATGCAGACGACGTGGTTCCAGGTGGGCTAATCCACCGTAATGGTGATTGTTGAGGTGAGATGCTTGCCGCAGCACTCTCTTAATTGTGGCTCAGCTAATCATGACGGATGTCAGTTGAAATTGAATTTCGCGCTGCGCCGCAGCTTTGAAGTGTGCAGTGTAAACGGTGCGGCATTAGTGCACGTCAGCGTTGAAGCGTGTTCTATCAAGCGGGATTTACAGGATCAAAGCAAACGCGCTCGCTTAAGGTGTCGGTGTTTGGGTGCGGCACGCTGCAATTGAATTAGAGACTTTGCTTTGTCGCAAACGACGCCACGAGTTACGTACTTTAAGTCGATAATAGAATTAATCGTTCAATTCGAATTAATCGAATTAATCGGTTTTTATTAAATATAAAAAAAGATTTATGCAACGCTCTAACGTAAGGAGTATGAAAAACGCTTCAACGATGTTGTTTGAATGTTTGACCATTGGACTATTAAACAATGCTGTATCAAACCGTTTTAGTGTACACGTTGCATACTTTCAGGCTGGCTCAGCTAACTTGCGGCTTAGTTCATACAATCGGCGTTACTAAACACATAATGGGAATATTCCAATATTAAACCGTGAACCCTAAACAAACATGTTGTTGATAATGCTGCAACAATGTGTTTTATTCCAAACGTTGCATGTTTTATTGATGCTAACACGCACACAGCACGCGTTTTCCCCCCTTAAAAATGTGCCTGTTAAGGAACATTAACAGTGTGCTTTAAAATGCGCTTGCTTTAGAGTCTTTCGTCTGTCTCCGTAGACTTAAACTTCGAATGCAACAAAACCACCATGTTTTTTACTGTGGATGAATTCGATAATCTTTGCCCATTTCGGTTCAGAACCGATCAGCACCGTTATTATCGCCACGGCAGACACAATCGCCGTAAAGCGGAATGAAATAATTTGGGACCAATTAAAAAAAACCCATCCCGTTTCCCGATCATCGATCATTCGGTGGGGAGAGAGCCGTTTAATTGAAAACGGCCTGCCCGGGAGGGAGAGTTTTAATTGCTCTAATAGACGATTAATTTACGTCGGCGAGATTTAACGGCCGCGGAATCCGCCAGCGTCACGGATGTCTCAACTTTGTGCCTTCAATTTTTCGTCGTCGTCGTCGCTCGGCTTTATCTGTCTCCGTGTCGGTGTCCCAGGCTGCTGGTAGTATCAGGTTGCAGCGTTGCTTCCGGCGTCGCTTCCGATCGGATGCACACCAACATCTTATTACTTCCAGTACGAACCCGCCTGCGGAGCTGCGGGTTTACGCTTTTAATCCCCTCGCCGTAAGGCAGGCATCCGCCCGGGGTGGTTGGAAATTGAATCGGAAAAATTAAATCGATCAATTCTGCCCGATGGTGGAAGTTTTTTTTTATTTTCTCTCCCCGTTCCGGTGTAAAGCCCACTGTTAAAACTGGTAGTCCTCCCGGACCAGGGAGGTGAAGCAGATTCTTGATTGAAATGGTGTGATTCAGACACGTAATCGGGAAAACTCACCCGGCTGACTCACTATCAATTTCACTCCGCAAAGGGGGAAAAACCATCCCCCGGGCGAATGGTTTTGCATAGCGGCGGGGCGTTTGGCGTGACAGGTGACGCGAGACTGTTGCAGCGCACAGGAGCAAACTCGCGAGCGATGGCATAAAAGAAAACCCGCGGCGACACAGCATAGGTCGGGAAGATGCTCCGGGAAGGCACTCAGTGATATTAATGTAATAAAACTTTGCATAACGAAACACAATGACCGACCGTGCTGCCTGTGCGATGCCCTTGGCGAGGGAGTTTTCCCGGCTTTCCATCACTGGCGATTGCACGGCACACGGCAAGTGCAGAAAGGGGGAAACATAGACACACATACACACTATGCGCAAACACGCACGTAGCCGCAGCGCATAAAATAACAGCAAACAGTTTGTGAGTAGCATTCATTGCACTTGCTACCGGGAAGCGTCTTCGTGTGCGCGCTGGGGGTGTGGTAAGGCATTGTCACTCAACAGTGCTGGGAATAAAAGTGGGGTTTATTCTTTACTTTTACAGCAAACTTCGTCCTTACCAATGCGAGAATTTATTCCTATTTACGTACTGTGCTTTATTTACTAAACAAAAAGATCGCTTCGTAGAAATATATCTAGCGTAATTAACACTATTGAGGGTAAATCTGTGTGAGCAATTATCCTCGAATCGTGGAAAGCAGAATCATCAAATCGAATCAGTTCGCCGAAACACTGTGTGTTTCACGTTCAAATACATCATGTTCTCGCTGCACTTAATTACGATATTATTGAAATTCGCGGGAAATGATTTCATCAATTAGATTTCCATAGATTCATTAGTTGCTCCTGGATGTTACATTGAAAAGAACCTTTGATCATTTGCAAGCATGCAATTCCCCGGATGTGAAGCCACAATAATCGCACAACATCGGCTAGTTAGTCACTCTGTTTTTTATATTAAACTGACAAATTAAACACTGGTGGTGCACACATTGCATACTTTCTGGCGTAAATTTTCTCTCGGCACGCGCTATTTGATCGGCTTTAGTACAGGTTTTCAGTTGACCTGTAACGGCGAGATGATGAAATATAATTCCTGCCCAGAGAACATTGCATACATTCAGGCGTTTATTTCGATTTTTATGCCCAACAGTATATCTAAATAATAAACCTTCAAATACGATCTCTTATACAGTTTTAGTACAGATTTTAAGGTAAGCGGTATTCCAGAGGTGATTAAACGTTATTGCTTGCCCAGTACCGAGAAAAATGCATACCTTTAGGCGTTACTTGTCAGCCCAACGGTATGTAATCTAAACAAAACGCTTTTTAACGCTTTTTTTACTCAATTTGAGTTAGTTCAATCGTCTAATTGTACCTGTTATATCATAGAATCAAAATACTATCGTTTTAAAATTGATAAATGTAGTTAATTTACTTCACAACACGTTAACTTTACTAGGAATCATTTTATTTTTATCATTTTATTTTATTACTACCTTGATGACAACAAATATTTAAAAAATACTATCTACCGCCCACAATAAACCACCCACAACCGTCCTCACATAGTATGAGAAAATAAAAGACACATTGCCCGTGCCCGGGCAAAACTCCGTAACTTTTTCATAGTTCCCCGAACGAGCGCGCGCGCCTAAAGGTTCGCTCTTCGGCCCGAAAATCGCGTCCAAAAGTGATGCAATTTTCATCATCATCTTCCACGCTCCCCGCCTATACTTGCGTGCCGGGACGTGCCGGGAAGGAATCGCGAAAGGCCACACCGTGTATCGCAGCCGGTTCGGCCAGCCTGCGTAATAATTCCCCGCAAAGTGGGGGAATTCACACGCAGCCATGGGTTTTTCCGCTTGCGTTATTTAAAAAGGGATCACAGCCACATTATTCCGCTTACGTTGTTGGCCGTGCGCTCGACAAAACTTTGTCATCGATGCGGCACGACCAGCCCAGATCGAACGTAGGGGAAATGTTAAGCGAAGGAAAGTGGTATAGGAACAAAAAAAAACAGGCGCAAAGGCTCGTGGGAGGGAGAAGCGAACGAAATGATGCGGAAGCCTTTTCCGCCTGCCTCGATGCAATGCAATTTTCCAGCCCAAGGGAGATGGTGCGCTGCTGAATCAGGCGTTCCTTTTTTTTCATCTCTCCGTTCCTTTACAGCATCCATCCAAGCAACCGAAGGGGGAGGTGAATAAAATGCGATCGTCGCTCACTTCGATTCAACCCTCTTGTGAGTATATGTGTGTGTGTGTCCGGGACGAAAGTGATGTACCGTTTTAAGATTAAATTGCGACACACAGGGCTGGGGAAGAAGCACGGCCCGTTTTGTTGTTCTGTTTGTTTGTTTAATTTTTTAAGGGCTGCAATTGAGGGTAGGTGGTTCGCCCACTCACCCCCTCGGCAGTGAGCAAATACTGGGATGGGAGAGGGTGATGCAATTTTCCGACACACAATAGAACGCTCCCCCTACATTTCTGTACAGCGATTCTTTAAACGGGTGAATTTATGGAAAAACCTCCCTCACGCTGGTGGATGAGTTTCTTCCGCGAACCGGGACGGCACTTCAGGGAGTTTGTGCGTTTCCGTGCTACGTCATGGGCCGGCCGGTATTTGCCCGGCGAGGGTGCCCGGATTCCGGCGTCGCGCGGTCGGGTGCGAAGCTATTTTTCATCCCTCAGCCACGACGGGGCTTTACCGTGCCAGATGGTGTTGAAAACTCACCTGAAATCAAGTGGTGTGAGGCGCAGTCAATGATATGAGTAATTTTCGGTACGATTTTCCGGCATTGTGCGCGCGGGATCTAGTTTGGAAAATTCCACGTAAGCACATATTCGCCGCCATCGACGTTTAACCGAGCAGAGCGAGCGGTTGGCTCTATTTTCTGTCTTCCAGTGAGATGAGATTGTTCGGCTTTTCTATCACGTCACGTTTCGGTGGGCATATTCACCCAGCAAGTCCATCTGTCTGTCCAGGAGAGGGCTGCTTCTGTACTCTGTATGGACAACAATATACAATATCGACTCTTCGAGGAAGGTCTGCTGGCTTTTAAATAGATTTCCAAGCTCTTTCATGGCTCGTGAGACGCAATTTTCCAATGTTTAATATTCATTCCTGGAACCTGGTTTGCTGACAAGTGCACGCTTTAGTTGTTTTCACATCTCAAACAAAGAATGCCCGCTTGCAGGGTTCGGGAATCTGGTAAATCGTGTTTGTTTGCCTATTTAGCCAAAGTGCATCACATGTTAAATCGAATTAAACGATTGTCTGTCTTTAACAATGAGTTTTACATTATGGAAATTAATTGGAATGCAATGTTGTCTTGTGTTTCTCTTTCTACATCTCCAAGAAGAGCAAAAGAAGGACTTCAACCATCCTGAAATAAATAGAAAAATTGCTAAAAAATATGTAACATCGCAATTAATAAGGGTAGCAATATAACCAGACCTGTCCAAACATGTACGAGAAGATGATAACGATGAAAGAGTTTAAATAGAATAAAATAGAAATAAAAAAATAAAATAAGCAGCTGGAGCAGATCCGGTTCGAAGGACCCAAACTAATGACGGTTATTCTGCTGTAGCGTTGCAACGTTTCATTCATTCATTCAAGAACGATTGTCTGCCTGATGGTTTTGTTAGAACACATGAAACAAAACGAACAAAATGCCAACTCTACCGGAACGGTGTGTTCCTGGAAAAAAGTTTTTTAAGCCAAAATCAACTTCTGCACTCGAAAATGTTTAATCTCCTGGGTTTTCAATTAAAACTAATCGACTCGGCGAACTGTATCGAAGCCGAAAAACGTTTTTTTTGTTAAGTAATTGCAATTTGTGTCGAAACTATCCGCATGAACACGCCGTTCTCGGAAACCCGTACTTTACCATATTTATTACGTCGCGTTTTATGTATAGCTTTTCCATATTATTTTGGAATTTACATAAAATATTGAAATGTGTTTGTAATAGGCGTCGAAATGTTTATAAGTTCGAAATGTTTATCAAGTCGTTCATTCAATAAAAAATAAATAAAAACATCACTCACAGAATCGCAGCAATCATGTGTAAAACGTATCGGTAGGAATTTTAAACTTTGCTCCAGTGGCGCCCTCTGTTGGCAAAACAAGTGTGAGTGAATTGAGCGAAGTGAAGCTATCGGTTTCACAAAAGTATTGGTATAAGTTTGTTTTTCATAGGCAGACATAGACAATTCTTAACTTAGCTGCAAAATTGAAACAATAGGTTGGAAACAAACTTTAAACATCTGTTGTTTGATACGTAATAAATACGGTCACATATCGAAATTAGGATTACCTCGTATGTTATGCAGACCTTTTCTCAAATCTGCCAAGAAAACTTAATCAGTTCCTCTATCCCATGAAACAACAAATGAGTCTCCCTACACAACATTGAGGAAAATATAGCTTATTTGGGTCAAAAAATGCACATTTTTGCGTGAGAAGTTACTCTGAAAGTATAACTGATCCAGAGCACATCAATGTCAATGTTGATCCTGAACAGTTTGAATGTCTTTTTAGTACGTTTTGAATCCCTATTTGAAAATATTACCTGAAGAACTTTGGATAACTTAGAAAACATTTGGAGAATGCCAGTCGCAGCCAATATAAACATGAATCAATATGAATAAAGTTTGTTTGATTATTGTTTGAAACGATCGGAGTTGACCATGAGTAACCAATTATCCGGTTCGAAGGACCAAAACCAAAGTCTCGTCACTGAGAACGTTCCTCGCAAAGAATGGGATGTTTACGCGCACGCGATGAACGTTTCCGTTTCCGTTAAATGAGAAAAGAAATGATACGACAAGTTACAGTTAAACGCCATTTAACTCGATTCGAAGTTGACTCATCAAAACGACTTACGCCAGCAACTGTCAAGCCCGTCAGGGGAGCCTCCACATTCGGGCGCCTCGAAAACTTTATCCGAAGTAATTGTTTCGGTTCGGCCAAAACGGAACGGCGCACGCGACAACTCCACTCATGGGAGCTAATTGAAACGGAACGAAAAACACAAACCCAAGTACAGAAACTGCTAATCGATCGCTTTCGCTAGCTAACTGACC
>KZ072645.1:0-24636 GCA_002091845.1 Anopheles cracens
TCAGAGCCAACAGCCAGTACAGAGCGTAATCGGCAAACAACTGCCCACCGATCTGGATGGAAGAGATCAGAAGAAACGTCAGCGATTTCGCTATCCGGAAGCGCTCTTTCCACGTCAGATGGAACGACGTTAGCGGTACATAACGATAGCTTTCTTTGCGCGTCAGCGGAAAAACTGTTTCAATTTGCAAACCCATCCTGCGATCCTCGATGGCGTAGAAGTCTTCAGTAAGAAAGTTGTTATCAAAATGTGCCTTTTTCAAATACCTCTTCCAGTAACGAATAGCTCTGCCAAAGAGGAAGTTATGAATAAAACTGTCTCTTTCACACTAAGTAAGGCACAAATAACAAACCTCAGTACGATACAAATAAAAAAGCCACTAGTAATCATTCCCAGCACGTTGAAAGTTCTTCTCAACGGTAGCGTTCGCTCCGCAATCTCACTCCTAATGTCAGCGCTTACTTCCGCGAAAGTTTTCGAAACATTGGTAGCAAAATCAAAAGTGTGATCGTACTCCACCTTTACGCGGAACAGCTAAGTTAAGCCTTTGGATGAAGATTAAATAAGTTGTTATAGTTAGGCTTCACATTACTGTAGTATAGGTTCTACGAACATTGTTCAAGCCAGCCACATGCATACACCAGCCACACTATTCCGATAACAATATTTCCTCGACGTCACACGGTTCCGACACCAAAACATCCAAACACAGCGAACAGCGATTGCCAACCTCCAGTACACAGTCCTGACAATAAAGTCCCGGACAGTGGGGGCGCGCACACCATACATGGGGATCTACCTGTTCGCTTATCGCATCGCCACACAACACACAACGCGTCGTGCCTCCCTGCCCCAACAGCTTCCGGCAGATCCAAATTCGATTCGTTTTCGCGCGTACCACATCCAGCCAGTATACCTCTTCGCGTCGGCTGCGGCCGGTTCGGCCAGTGAAGTGCATCCTAAGGATCTTCAGCAAGTTTTCTCTCCTCAGCAGAATATCACTATAAAGCCAAAGTGCCCTGGCCCGCGCACGAGCTGGATAGTATCGGCGCATCACCAGCTGCCGCACGCGCAATCCGTACGGTTCCAGAAAGGCAAAGCACCAACAGAGCGCTAGTAGCGCAAGGATTTGGACGTAGCGAGCGTATCGAGGAGTGGATGCCTCCGGAATGCACTGCGACGGGTCGATCGCTGTTCCGTTTACGATCGGTTCAAATGAGCGCACGATATCGCGCAATGTATCCGCCAGAATGCCCTCTCCACTAACTCCTATTGCGGCTGATGTACCATCGCTGGACGAGGGTCCTTTGAAATGAGCGGATCCTTCCTGCATAAAATGTTTGATCAGAGCCAACAGCCAGTACAGAGCGTAATCGGCAAACAACTGCCCACCGATCTGGATGGAAGAGATCAGAAGAAACGTCAGCGATTTCGCTATCCGGAAGCGCTCTTTCCACGTCAGATGGAACGACGTTAGCGGTACATAACGATAGCTTTCTTTGCGCGTCAGCGGAAAAACTGTTTCAATTTGCAAACCCATCCTGCGATCCTCGATGGCGTAGAAGTCTTCAGTAAGAAAGTTGTTATCGAAATGTGCCTTTTTCAAAAACCTCTTCCAGTAACGAATAGCCCTGCCGAAGAGGAAGCTATTAATAAAACTGTCACTTTCACAGTAAGTAAGACACAAATAACAAACCTCAATACGATACAAATAAAAAAGCCACTAGTAATCATTCCCAGCAAGTTGAAAGTTCTTCTCAACGGTAGCGTTCGCTCCGCAATCTCACTCCTAATGTCAGCGCTTACTTCCGCGAAAGTTTTCGAAACATTGGTAGCAAAATCAAAAGTGTGATCGTGCTCCACCTTTACGCGGAACAGCTCCTCTAAGTTTTGCATCAGCTTTTGAATACCTTTTCACATGCAGAAGGATCAGTTAAAGCATCGATAAACGAATAGAAGGACACGTCTGCTTACACCTACCTTGCTCTATTTCTGCCACTACACTATCGCTTATGAAATCGATCAACTCACAAAAGTAATCCACCATCTTCGCACCGTAGCAGATCGTTTTGCCAACCTGCGTCACTTCGCACAGAAAGTCCATGGCTCCCATTTCTTCTTTGCATCCGGCGATCGTTTGGTCCAGCGCTTGAAGGCACCGCTCGGACGGGGTTCCCAGCTTATCGTTGCAAACGGACACTACATCCCGCAGCCAGTTGTACGCTTTCTTGATCGAGTAGACTGCGAAAAAACACAAAATGGAAGACGCAATGTCCCGCAGCACGCTGTGAATGTACGGTTCGAGCGGTTTGATGAGACAGGCCAGAATCGCATAAATCCACTGAGGGATCCAGTCCCGCCGGTATCCCCCATCGCCCCGGTGATGCAGCTGCTTGCCACCGGCGGACGGTGTCATCATGGGTCCGACCGCATCGCACAGCTCCGGATCGGACGGTTCATCCTGCAGCTGGGTGGCATCCGCCGACGGCTGGTCCGAGTCTTGTAACCACTCGTGCAGATATTCGAGCAAAATTTCCAAATTCCTCTGCGGGATGCTGAGCAGGATGCTCACGTACGGCAGGTTGTTGGCACAGTACTCGTGCAGGTGCTTCCGGTCGTCGAAGTTGAGGAAGACGTGTGTTCGCTGTAAGTTTTCCTCGTACTGGGCGCTTCCGCGGTACGCCGTGATGGTGTCGCGCAGTTCGGAGAACTTTTGATTCTGCATCGACTCCCATTCGCGCGTCGGCATCAGTGCTCGGTGGGCGACGTTTTTCACCTCGTCCTGTGATGGTAAAGTACGGATTGAGCTTTTCGTTGCGCAATTTTCACAAGCAGAGCGCCGAGTGTTGCCACTTACCGTTGGAAGAGCAGCCAGACCGGACAGGACTTTCTGGTTGTGGCGGAGGGATTGCGGTTTAGCGGCAACAACCACCACCGGACACTTGCCACGCTCGTACATCACCTTCTGTAGGTACTGTTCGCCGGTTTCGGGCGTTAAGTCCGGATCGAAGTTCTCATCCGGCGGCTCAACGGCCAGGGCAGGTTTCTGTATCGTATCCACTTCCATTCTGTTGTGGTTTTGTTTACGCAGAGTGGAGAAAAGCCCTGTTCTGAAATTTCTGATTCTGCGGCAGTTATGATGATGATCGGGCTGTTACATACTAGCAAACGACCGTCAGAAGGGTTGTACATCCTGATCTATGAAAGAAAGGATCTTTAGGCGGGTTAAACTGTTAACCATCCATAGTGTTACGGAGTTTTAATATATTCCACAGCAAAGTTTGAGGTCATTTGCAGACATATGTTTGTGATAACGTTTTTGCAAGCGAATAAATCAACACTGATTCACCATCTTACGAGACGCACACGGGAGGAACTCCCTTCATTTAAGGCTCGCTAAGTATTCGATAATGTATAAGGATATATAGTAATAAAAAAAAAACAATCACGAAGCATCACCTCGACACCTGAGCGCCCGATCAGGCGACATTATCGCTCAGGTCGGACTGATTGAAGTGCTTCGAAATTATGCTGATCAGCAGATTGAGCGGCAGTACCTTCTCCTCTTCCTCCAGCTTCAGCTCGTTTCGCAGCGCGATGCATGATTTAGCAATGTCCCGCAGCACGCTGTGAATGTACGGTTCGAGCGGTTTGATGAGACAGGCCAGAATCGCATAAATCCACTGAGGGATCCAGTCCCGCCGGTATCCCCCATCGCCCCGGTGATGCAGCTGCTTGCCACCGGCGGACGGTGTCATCATGGGTCCGACCGCATCGCACAGCTCCGGATCGGACGGTTCATCCTGCAGCTGGGCGGCATCCGCCGACGGCTGGTCCGAGTCTTGTAACCACTCGTGCAGATATTCGAGCAAAATTTCCAAATTCCTCTGCGGGATGCTGAGCAGGATGCTCACGTACGGCAGGTTGTTGGCACAGTACTCGTGCAGGTGCTTCCGGTCGTCGAAGTTGAGGAAGACGTGTGTTCGCTGTAAGTTTTCCTCGTACTGGGCGCTTCCGCGGTACGCCGTGATGGTGTCGCGCAGTTCGGAGAACTTTTGATTCTGCATCGACTCCCATTCGCGCGTCGGCATCAGTGCTCGGTGGGCGACGTTTTTCACCTCGTCCTGTGATGGTAAAGTACGGATTGAGCTTTTCGTTGCGCAATTTTCACAAGCAGAGCGCCGAGTGTTGCCACTTACCGTTGGAAGAGCAGCCAGACCGGACAGGACTTTCTGGTTGTGGCGGAGGGATTGCGGTTTAGCGGCAACAACCACCACCGGACACTTGCCACGCTCGTACATCACCTTCTGTAGGTACTGTTCGCCGGTTTCGGGCGTTAAGTCCGGATCGAAGTTCTCATCCGGCGGCTCAACGGCCAGGGCAGGTTTCTGTATCGTATCCACTTCCATTCTGTTGTGGTTTTGTTTACTTTTGATTCTCTCGCTCTCGCTCGCCTTCTATGGTTAAGGTGCCAGCAGGTGCGCGATTCCTACGGTAATTGCATTTCCAGAACAAATTGTTAAAATACACACACAGCACGATTTTGCGTCGCGGATAGCAAACAAAATTTGTGTCGTTTTTACGGAAATCAAAGGAAGCTGTTTTGTTTTCAATGGATCTTTTTTTGTGCACCGAAGTGCCCGTGACATTTGTCTGTTTACGTCATTGGGTTGAGCGCTTCCGGCGCATGATTGTGTCGTACGGCTGCCCGATCGTTGTTTGTTATTTTAGTGCGTGTTTACGATTTTCCGCGTGTTGGTGCCGAAGTCATGCTGCCTATTGTTTTCTTAATTAATCGCAAATGTCCTGGCGTATATTCGAAATATTCTTCCTTGCGACGGTGCAGACGGCGATTGTGAATGTGCTAGTGCTGAGTCAATTTGGTTTCCGTCCGCTAGTGCACTGGTTCCTGCTCGTGATTTCCTTCGCACTCGGCTTGGGTTTTCTAATCCGGAGTAAAGGTGCCCGCTGCGTAACGATGCTGCTAGTGCCCCAGTTCCTTAGCAAGCGGGGCCGAGCCGCGTTGATCGGCTACATATTTCTGCTCACCCTCACCGGACCCACCGCAAACACGATGCACAACGTGGAGGTGCTGGGAGAAACGCTAAGCTGCACCCAGGAACAGCTGAAGGTGGCCATCCGGGACACGTTGAGTGCGTTGAAGGTTCCTTTTTTGGCCATGAAACAGATCGTTCATGAACTGCTGCGTACGGTGGAACGATCGTTCATGAAGGTTCAACGGACTCTAATGGAGATACTGAAGCTGGTGAAGAGAATCCGTTAGTAGGCAGTCCCATTCGTGATTTCGGTGCCAAACAAACGTCTTCCATTTTGTGTTTTTTTTTCGCAGTCTACTCGATCAAGAAAGCGTACAACTGGCTGCGGGATGTAGTGTCCGTTTGCAACGATAAGCTGGGAACTCCGTCCGAGCGGTGCCTTCAAGCGCTGGACCAAACGATAGCCGGATGCAAGGAAGAAATGGGAGCCATGGACTTTCTGTGCGAAGTGACGCAGGTTGGCAAAACGATCTGCTACGGTGCGAAGATGGTGGATTACTTTTGTGAGCTGATCGATTTCATAAGCGATAGTGTCGTGGCAGAGATAGAGCAAGGTAGGTGTAAGCAGACGTGTCCTTCTATTCGTTTATCGATGCTTTAACTGATCCTTCTGCATGTGAAAAGGTATTCAAAAGCTGATGCAAAACTTAGAGGAGCTGTTCCGCGTAAAGGTGGAGCACGATCACACTTTTGATTTTGCTACCAATGTTTCGAAAACTTTCGCGGAAGTAAGCGCTGACATTAGGAGTGAGATTGCGGAGCGAACGCTACCGTTGAGAAGAACTTTCAACTTGCTGGGAATGATTACTAGTGGCTTTTTTATTTGTATCGTATTGAGGTTTGTTATTTGTGTCTTACTTACTGTGAAAGTGACAGTTTTATTAATAGCTTCCTCTTCGGCAGGGCTATTCGTTACTGGAAGAGGTTTTTGAAAAAGGCACATTTCGATAACAACTTTCTTACTGAAGACTTCTACGCCATCGAGGATCGCAGGATGGGTTTGCAAATTGAAACAGTTTTTCCGCTGACGCGCAAAGAAAGCTATCGTTATGTACCGCTAACGTCGTTCCATCTGACGTGGAAAGAGCGCTTCCGGATAGCGAAATCGCTGACGTTTCTTCTGATCTCTTCCATCCAGATCGGTGGGCAGTTGTTTGCCGATTACGCTCTGTACTGGCTGTTGGCTCTGATCAAACATTTTATGCAGGAAGGATCCGCTCATTTCAAAGGACCCTCGTCCAGCGATGGTACATCAGCCGCAATAGGAGTTAGTGGAGAGGGCATTCTGGCGGATACATTGCGCGATATCGTGCGCTCATTTGAACCGATCGTAAACGGAACAGCGATCGACCCGTCGCAGTGCATTCCGGAGGCATCCACTCCTCGATACGCTCGCTACGTCCAAATCCTTGCGCTACTAGCGCTCTGTTGGTGCTTTGCCTTTCTGGAACCGTACGGATTGCGCGTGCGGCAGCTGGTGATGCGCCGATACTATCCAGCTCGTGCGCGGGCCAGGGCACTTTGGCTTTATAGTGATATTCTGCTGAGGAGAGAAAACTTGCTGAAGATCCTTAGGATGCACTTCACTGGCCGAACCGGCCGCAGCCGACGCGAAGAGGTATACTGGCTGGATGTGGTACGCGCGAAAACGAATCGAATTTGGATCTGCCGGAAGCTGTTGGGGCAGGGAGGCACGACGCGTTGTGTGTTGTGTGGCGATGCGATAAGCGAACAGGTAGATCCCCATGTATGGTGTGCGCGCCCCCACTGTCCGGGACTTTATTGTCAGGACTGTGTACTGGAGGTTGGCAATCGCTGTTCGCTGTGTTTGGATGTTTTGGTGTCGGAACCGTGTGACGTCGAGGAAATATTGTTATCGGAATAGTGTGGCTGGTGTATGCATGTGGCTGGCTTGAACAATGTTCGTAGAACCTATACTACAGTAATGTGAAGCCTAACTATAACAACTTATTTAATCTTCATCCAAAGGCTTAACTTATCTACTATCAGCTTCAACAATACTCGCTATACTCTACTATACTCTTCTTCACTATTCAGATCTTCGGAAGATCCTTGCAGATACTTTCTTGAGCGCAGCTCAAACCATAATCTTGCGATTTTGTACGGCGCTTTCGGGTTGCACTTGTTGCCTAACAAACTTGCCTGTTTGTCATAATTAGTAGAGCGCCTCACAGTATAACGCCTCGTACCGGGCGCAATGTTCATTCGCTGATGCTGCTGTGAAACACCCGCCAACGCAGGACACAGATGAACCTACGCCAGCCATTCATCCGAAGCGCTTCGCGTGGGCCCCCATGAACGGACAGTTTTTTGCCGGTTCCTGTACGTGTCCTCGGCGCACGAAGCCAACACCCGAACGACACGATGAAGCTCATTGCGTATTCCGTAACCGGCACGGCGGAGACCTGCGTCCTTGCGCGATTCTGCCGCCCGCCCACCCACACCGGCCGGCGTCCATCGTCGACCCCCACCGCACCTGACGTGTCCCAGTGCTCTGACGTCACGAGCGCTTTTCTGTTTTGCCGCAGCTTCCCAGACATTCCAGCACCGCAAGTTTTTCCCCGCCCAGAGCGGCTCGGTCCGCGCTGAAAGCGAATGAATGAAAATGAATGCCCCGTTCACAGCGGGGTGAGAGCAAAAAAAGAAAACACCCGGTCGCAGAACGAAATTACCCGAACGCCACCAGAGCACGGTACGGGTCCGGGACACCGGGCGAGCCAGAGCGAGCACCAACCGGTAATCAACCGATGCGCGCCGCGCCATCCTGCACTGCTAGGATAACAGGCCCTTTGTTATCTCGTCACATCGGACACACTCCGGGTGCGCCTGGGTGAGAATACCGGAATCGTGGTGTTTTATTTTTTGCGTGCGCGTAATTTCGTTTAGTTTGTAGTCCGCCTACCTTGCCCGGTTCGGCCGGATCGTCCTTGCGGCATTCGATTGTTTTCGCAGCAGTGGGCTTTCCATGTGGCGCCTCCAGGCGTTGCCGCGTTCGTTGTTCGGTGCGGTCTTTGTGTGAAATTCGTGCGAGCCGGGAGTATGCGCGCATGAAAACTCCGGTGGTTCTTCCGGTGGGTTTTGGTGGTGATAGGTAGCGCTGCCATTGCCGGCTTTACTACGAACCCTTCTGTGTTCTGTGGTGTGTGTGTGTGTGTGCTTGTATGTGTGTTGTGATGATTTTCCAGCGAGTGCGTTCAAAATACTCCTCCAAGCCAAGCCGGGGCAAGCGAAACCAACAGGCGTCCCGAACATCCGAACGTCGGCGACACTCGTGCACTCCGTAGGCGAGTTCCGAGTGCCTGGTTTCGGAAAACGCTAGACGCTTTGGGTACGCGATTCTCGCACACAGCGCACCCGGAGTCTGGCAAGAAGTTCCGATCCGTGTGCAGTGTTTTTGGCCGGAGAGAGTGTTCTCATCCTCCTGTTTGGGCTGCTGGGCAGGACGGGACGGACCTACGCCAACGAACACGGGCCCGACCGTTGTGTGCGTGTGTGCGTGCGTATCGGCGCGCGACAGTTTTCCACTTCACCCGTGCGTCAGTGGGCAGGTGAAAGGATTGTGTGGTCGGAGTAGAATTTATATTAGTGCCGATCGCAATCTATTGCCAATTGATTTCGTGTTGGTGTGAGCCAGGGCAGGTTTCGGTCTGTTACGCGAACTACGCAGGATTGTTCTGTCAGAAAGATCATTCCCAATCGCAGTGCGTGTGAGAGTGTGCGTTTTCCGGGGCCGTACCTATTTCCTAATGCGTAAGGTGCGCTTCGATTGTGTGCTATTGAGAGTATCTCATGCGTTTTTACTCAATTATGTAATCATCTGTTGAACACACGGAGTGTGCGCCTGTGTGTGTGTGCGTGTGAATAGAAGGATCCACCGTCCGGAGTTGCTATAGATACGCACGTCCCCGGTACCTGTGATCTGTGCTAGGTGTGAAGGGTTGCTACGCTAGCCTACCTTTGTCAACTGAATGAATCCTCCCACCGTCGGCGGGAGTGTATTTCCGGTGCGTCCTTCGCTGGACCATTTGCTCGCGATGGGAGACGACGACGATGAGGACGGAGAGGTCGATAAGGGAGAGGTGGAGGTGCAGCCGAAGCCGGATCTCACCGTTCACGCTGAAACGGAAGCAGCATCGGATCGGGATGTAACTTCACCTGCCGGGAAATTGGTCCAGGATGCGAGTGAAGAATCCGCGGTTAACGTTGCCAATGATGCTGATGATGACGATGATGCTTCGGAAATGACAGAACCACAACAACAGCAAACCGACTCCCAACAGCGGCAGGCCGGCGAGACTAAGCAGGAACAGGTGAGTGCGCAAATTGATATGCACTGTAGAATAATTAGGACAACAAAAGCGCTAAAAGCCTATTTAAAAGCTTTTCCATATATTTCAGCACAGATATCAGATTCGACTTTGCTTTATCGGAGCAGATTTCACGACGAATCACATTCCATTTGCGTTGGGATTTACAGCCGAAAGTGCGAAACCGAGTCCTACGCTTTTCGTGCAACAGTTTAGAGCATCCCCTCTGGACCCATCAGGAAAACCTCACCCCGCCACACCGCCCCGCACCAAAACGATCCGTTCCGGAGTAATAATCCGGAAGTGGTAGAAGCGCAAGAAAATCGTTCCCGAACCCGGAGAGCTGGCGAGTTGCTTGCTTTGCGGGAAATCATTCTGGTGCCTTTAAGAAGAACCCATGCGCCATACTGCGGCGGCTAAACAAGTGTACCGCAGTACTGTGCGAGCGACTACGAGAAGTATGGGAACATAGCGTTCTTTTTTCCCGTTTTCGTTTGGCGAATCCTTACCGCATTCGGTGAGCTGAGCGCTGCCCGGCAGTAGTGGAAAGTTAGTTCCACCGGGGGTGGTTTTTCGGAATCAAGCCACCGCCACCGGGTCCACCCGCCCCGGCGGTGGGTCTGAATTAAGTATGAGCATGGAGGTGGATTATCAAGCACATTCCTTCCGCCGTGTACGGTTCACCGGAGTGCCTGGGATCTTTTGCAGCAGACGGGGTCGCTTCCTCTCGCTCCCTCCCTTGGGGCGGACCGGGCGGAGCGGAAAACCATTAAAGTAATATCGAGCGGCAACTCATCGCATTTTTCCCGAGCTTTAAGGGTTGGCGAACCTGCTCTCGACGCCTGATGACTTCCGCCCGGTTCCGGTTCCTTTGTGAGCGCGCTTCAAAAGTAAGCACAGGTGGACGTGTGTGTGTGTGTCGGGTATTTTCATCGAAACTGTAATCAACGTTTAATCCATCCAAGGTGCACCCATTCCAGCGGAATCAGCGTTCAGGTCAGGTGACAAGGGGCGGTGTAAGTCGTTTTATGAACCGTCTCACCCGCTTTGCGCGTTCCCCATTCGCGTCTCACCCGGATAATCCGGGCAATCTACGCACAAGCGTCGGGGCAAGCGTTTCTTGCCGCTGCGGTTGACGACGATGGTGATGTCGTCCCGGGGCAGTAAAGTGGCATCATAATGACAGTTTCTTTCCAGCCGGTGGAAGGATCCATAATGAACTAATCCACTTTTTATTTTCGATCACTTTTCCGAGGCAATGGTAATCTCGTATTTTTGTGGTGCTTGCCGTGTGAAAGTTCTTTAGTTCTTATCAACGTACTGTGCCTTATCATTCGACGGAGTAGGGCTTATGAATTTTCTGGAGGATCGATTTTCCGAAAGTGTCGGATGCCTGAGCACACACATACCCTATACAAGGCTGATAAAGGCTCGGTCCACGAATCAGGCAGGACAAGCTGAGGATAATATTTTGTTGGTTTTTATTATGTCTAGGATTTGTTTCATTTGTTAGGATCATTATTGGTGTAGGGATCAGCGATAGTACGCTATCGTTCGAGTTTGGAGTTCGGTTGAATGTCTTTATCATGTTTGAGCATATGATAGTAGGGTTTCACAGTTTTAAAATAATGTTCTTCAACTTTCAACTTCGAAGATTCATGTGTAGCATGAAGCATACATAATCACTGTTTATATGTTAGCTGCATCAAGTGTTGTCATTATATTTATATATGAGATATATAATTTATAGCTATTGACGTGTTATTCCATGATATAGTTCAAACGACATAGAAAAACGGCATCAAGAACGCAAAAATATATCTTCTACGTGAGCATCGTGCATAACGTCTAAGCATGCCATGCCATAAATCTGACATTGTTCTTCAAGAGTTATACAACCCAAGAAGTTATAGGAAGTCTGGTTCAAGAGTTTGATATCGACGCATTCTAGTTATTTTTAAGATTATATTATTTAAAAAACAACTTCCCAACAAAACTGCATCCACCATGAGATTCAATGAAAACCCATGGCGAATGTAAATAAACACGGATCAACTTGCGATGGCGTTTGCGTGTTCGACACGCAAGATAAGGACACTTGTGTCGCTCTACCGATCGTAAGGTCTTTTACCTTTCTGCTTTCCGATGCATTTCTCCGTCGTCCGTCATACCACACACCTGAACACGGCGCGTTTGATCCGCATCCGCTCCGTCGGAAGTGTTTCTTCCAGCGTTCCCTCTCGCACGAAAGAGTGAGCCGTAAAACACGTGTTTATTTTCGGTTTCGTCTGTCAGACGGCGACCGGGGTGTGTCCGGGTGCTGTTAAAATGAGCATCGCATAGCATAGTAAAAACGATTTACTATTAAAATCGATGGTTTCGACCGACCGAATGAGTTCGAGGCGTGATGGCACTTGTCCAAGTGGAGCGCTTCGCGACGCAAGTAGCTACGACGGCGATAAAAACGAAACGGCGGTGACGTCGACTGATTGACTGTCGAACATGGATTGGGACATGGCGTTATCGCGCAGCCGGTACAGCCGGCAGGGCAAAAAGACGAAAAAAGGTGTCGTCTGGTTGTGGATATATCGCTGTCACTAAATATTGACTGTGCTGTGCTACATTTTTCCATCGAACTTACGCTCTTCATTTCGAGTAAACTGTTTTCTCGTCTCTTTTTTAGGGAGTAACAAATGTGGAATGTGCTGCCGCCCCATTTCTCGAATAGCCCTCCAACAACGGACGCTGAAGGGTTCTCAAGGCAAAGGGAGGCTTCGGTGTTCGTCTAGCGGGAATGCTCTCTAGCCTTTGGTCTGCAAACAGGCCGCATTAGCGTCCTCCTCCCGTGGGGAGCGGTTCGTGTAATGTGTACCAACTTGTTGATGCATGGCATATGTAACACCCCAAAATGCACTTGCTCGCGCCGCCCTTGTGCCATAGGCGGCAAAGTTTGCAGTGAAAGTGGAATTTAGTGGGTTTAGTGGAAAAGTTTGCTCCGGCCGGTGCAAGCCATCTTTATCTATTCGGGAAGGTGCTTTATGATTGCCGAATGCCTAGACACAGAGGTACAGAGGTATATGAGGTATAGAGAAGCAATCAGGAGGATTTTTTTTGTGTTTGGCAGCTGACATTTTCAACTTTTCCTTCCGTTCATTTATTTTTTAATATGTATATTGCTCGCAAAACTTGTATTACAAATGTTTTCTTCAGAAACTTCCAAGTTGATTGGCTTGAGTGGCGCCATCTATTGTGCGGTACCGTATCTAAAACTGGTTTCACTATGTTAAAGCTAATCAAGGCAAATGCGAGCGTTTTCTTTGAAATTTTGAGAATGTTTCGTATAAAAAAAAGAAAAGAAAAGAATAAGAAAGCTGGGTTGCATAAGGATCTGACAAATGTTCCTTTCTCTTATTGGTATTGGACATGGTTTATAATGCGTTCATATGGTGCATTTTGTTATTCATACCAAAACTCTATAATTATCTGCTAATCAACGATCTGTTCGAAAGCACGTTGCAATATATGTTTGAAGCTTCTCTCTCTCTCGTGCCCTCTCTTCTTATTCCCGGATATTATGTTAAAAATGCATAAATCGTAGGTTCGTTTTCTCGTGTGCCAGGGTAAAACCAACCTGGCTTGTTGCCGCAGGTGGATGTTTCGATTTCCTGGTGACCATTTCGAGATCGTGCTATTGATTTATGGGGAGATGTTTTATTATAGGCTTCAGACATTGCTTACCACTCCTTTCGTACCTATAAGTTATGCTTTCTTTCTCACCACATCGTATTTTTTGTTTTGCTTGTTTCCAGCAAGATCGAATCGATTCCCCGCACTCACGCTAAGGAATACTGCATTGTCGAAGGTCATTTCCACCTCACTCCACGAAGGGAATCGAAGTTGATTTGTGACACATGCGCGTGCAAGGCCACAAAAGCTATAACTCGGTGGACGACGCGTGGGCTCTCGCTTCTCTTTCACTGCGCCTATCAAGTGGACAATTTATGTTTATATTAGAATAACAATAACGCAACAACAGAAAGCCAGGCGATCGATTAAACGGTTCGATATGGAGCGATCGGAACCTGTTTTTGGTTGTGAGGGGAAAGTACAGCCAACGTGTGAGTTCTTCCAGACCAGCTCACGCGCCACACTATTTAATTATCATTTATTTAGGAGGAAAAATTATGACATTTTAAATATGACACCTAACGAGCGAGATATGGCGGCCGGATTTTTAGTGGATTATAAAAACCTGACAGTGTTTTGTGTTTGTACGCTTCGGCGTCTACATGCTGCATTGTTGCGCCTAATTTAAAGCGGCAGACAGGGCAGGGTTGGGCTGTTGCACGCGGGTTCCTTTTTTTGGCGTGGAACACACAGAAAAGAAAAACGCCGACAAACTTACGGGTCCAGAGTTTAAGGGATTTCCCCGAAATGGTGTGATCTTCTTGACATTGTGTTGTCTATTTCTCAGGCCCGACACAAGAGAATGTTGTTTACATCCTTTCGGAATGCGTCTTGATCTCGGTTCATTTCTTTGCCGCGGTCCAGAGTGTTTTCGTGTTGTTCATCCATTGTCGACTTGTGCACGTGTTTGCTATGCGGTAGGTTCGTTCGATCCGTTGAATCTTTCTCAATCGTTTCAATATGATTATTTCTGCTTCCTTCACATATTGTAAATTTCTCTGAAATTGATAAACAAAATTGTGTAAGAAATTTCATAACTTCATTACTTCATTGCAGGTTTGATTCCTCTCTCCAGGGGATATTGTAATGAAACCAATGAATTCATAAAAGCCTGATAACTAAACCTGTTGAACATTGGCAAGATCTTGCGCCTAAACAAGTATCGTACGATGCATCAGGACCATAAGGTGATGAAGTTGTCACGAGTCTGGTCCCGTAGCACCAACAAAAATTTGTTTGAACAAGAACAATAATGTTTGAACAAGAACAAGAATGTGTAACTATTGATCTTGGGTTGGCAAAAAATGTACTGAAACTAATTTACGGCAAGTATCATCTTTTAAAACGAAGAAAGGCGGGAAAACCAATAAAATGTTATTGATCCTGCTACGTCAATATCATTGATCCTGTGTTCCGAGTGGTCGCGGAAAAGAAGACCACTTCACAGTAAAAGTAAGATGTTGGTGCAAATGGTAAACAGATACTGTTGCACACCGTACTCATGTGTGCTTTCTTTCCCACTGAAGAGAAAGATAGAATAGTAAAAGCACTGCATTTGCTATACC
This sequence comes from Anopheles cracens, assembly GCA_002091845.1. NCBI lineage: Eukaryota > Metazoa > Arthropoda > Insecta > Diptera > Culicidae > Anopheles > Anopheles cracens. The sequence continues at coordinate 14,638 of KZ072645.1, forward strand.
TGATTCTCATCATGTTCGTTTTAGCACGAGATCATAATCTACCTTCTACACCAGACATCGGCAGCTACACGTAAGCATTAAATGAAACGATTATCGGCAACGAAGCGCTTACGCCACATCAGAAAAACTGGTAGAGGCAAGGTTTCGCCTCTGTCGAAAGCACTGGAGAGTGGTATGAAAATGGTAATTTTCGTTGTTTAATACCGTACAATTATTTACAATTACGTCGTCGTTTTCAGTGCGCTGCTTCATGGCTGCATCCTGGGAAGTTTCACTCCAGAACGGGGATACGCGTGACTTGATCGTGCGAAGAAGCAAACTGACCGGTTGTTTGGAGTAATGCGTGTGTGTGTAAGGTACTATACTTTCATCGCTGAGCGTCGTCCTTCCCTGTGGCAGTTTCTTTTCCCGTCGGACACTGATCCTTGCCCGAGTATACGCTGCGGAAGCCCCGTGGCTGAAGTTGACTGATCATATTGATTTGCTAGCTTGCACACTGTACGACCGGTCTGCCAGTCCGGCGTGTGTCGGTTGATACCAATACCGGTGCGGGATGAAATATGATGGCAAGAAAACGTCGCTACACGACATCCGGTTTGAGGTCACAAACCGAAACTGGCTTGGATCGTCCTTGGAAGAGTACGAAGGGGTAACCGGTCGCCCACACATGCACTGGTTGTGGTCTTAGTATGAATAACGCTGATTGAATGGCGTCATTGCACGATTAACAAGTGCAGATGACTTTGATCAACTATACCCCTTCTTAATGACTCAACTTCTTGTAGTTGATTGTATTAGTTGGTACACTCATGTACAATGAGAAGAAATCGTAGCATTTTGATATCTGGAGATTCACATAAGACTGTGACTTTCTCTGATCAGACCTGACGCAAGCTAGAAGAAAATATAATTGAAGTAATGGAGTTTTTGTATTACTTTCGCAGTGTCTCACTCCGAGATTGAGACGTCTCGAGCAGTTTTATAGGGCAAACATAAGATTTAACAGAAACAACTCAAAATAAAAATCAACATTGCATTCGATTATTTTAGGATCTTCTTATACCGTACGTGGCACTTTTAACATCATTCCCCGCACTGTAGCTGGGCGCGGTAAGCGTGCGCTACACAAAGTGCACAAGGCACGCGCGCCCGTTCAACTGCTTCTCAAATGTACGAGATGAGATCAGAGCCCAGAAATATCCAGCTCCCCATGGTCTCGGTGCTGCTGCTGATTTGCAAAGCTCATGATCATGTTCGCCGACTCCTCTTAGCCACAGGTCGCCCCAGTGCGCGCAACTCGTTCCTGTGGAACAGGTTCTTCGGGAGAAGAACGTGGCCACATTCTAACCTCAACGCAGGTTGCACCAACGGTAGCGTCCATTACAAACCCTTCCCAACGGATACTTGAGACCAACCGATGATTTAGTGATCGACTTCTCCTGATGTGTTGCGCGAATTTGCACCGAGATGCTGCCAACCAGAGGGGGTACAAGATAAGTCGATGATTTCTTGCCACCTTCCCGTGGCCACTCTGCTCGCACGGTGTGTGCCAGCGGTGTGCGAGCACGGTGTCACGATGAGAACGAAGCCGGCGTTCGATTGGCGGCGGCGCCGGCCGTGCATCTTTTTAGCACCATTTACGGCAGGCCGGAGGAGTTGAACAAAACGGCGCAGCACGTCGACAACGGGACGAGTGCGCGGGGTATGCAAATGCGGCGGTGTGTTCTGTTCGGTTTGATGGTGCGACGGACGAGTTCATTGAATGCAGATTACGCATTGTCGGCTGGGTTGCATTGCAGCGGGGGAAGGTAAGGCTTTTGCATAATTGGCACTCCGATCGAACATGATCGATGGTTGTTGCCGTGTGTGTGATTTGTTGGTTTTAACATTGGTCTGGCGGTGGCTGTCACAATCGGGAGACGTGCGACATCTGAAAAGAGCAACCAGCAACTTCTGTCTTGAGATCGAGAGTGATATTTGCTAATGATCGGTTGAGCATGGGTAAAGAGAATTGATCACGAAAGTGAGCTGTGGATGGTGAGGCCATGCTGTGATGGCTAATGATGAGTGGCAGTTTTAAGGATGCAAGAGTACCAGAAGTGTACTGCAAACAGAAATTAGTTAAACGATGAATGATATCGTTAGATTGCAGTATGTAAGCACGAAGGTTGAAATTGAAATTGAAGGGGAAAGAATCAATCAATTTTCTTTACTTTGTATATACAGATTGATTGACTGCAAGATTCATTCAAACTTAATTCAAATTTGTGTGCTATTTTGATGTGATGTAACAGTTGTAGAATTTCTTAGTTTTAGATTTTTAAGTATTCTTGAACTTTCTCTAGGTTACTCGAAGACAATCTTGAACTCAATTCGCGCTAAGAACGAAGAAAATGATGTCGGATGAATCAATTTTACTTGTAGTAAAGACCCTGGTCTTGAATTTTGTCTTGCGCAAATTTGGATTCATTTGGAATTCTCCGAGATTTTTGAAGTTTTGGATGACCCAGAAAGTACAAGCAACTATTTGAACGGCATACTCTTTCCTAGGCTTTCAGTGTTAAATACATCCAATGCATTTATTCTCTACAAATAATAAATGAGTTACTCTTTCTGTCCCATTCGAATATCTCCGCAGAGATATAACAAGACCTAACTTCATACGGTTTACAGAAGCTGCTGAAGTTTCTGAAGGTATTGGAGTCTGTCTAGCCCAACTGGTTGCAATGGACGAACCGTGTTGAAGCATCCTCACACAAACCGTCCACTATCCGTTCCTACTTCATGGAACAACTGCTCGAACGGAAGGATTAAATTCATAATTTGTCGTGTTGTTACCGTGTATTGTTTGCCGTTCCGGTAGCATGAGGTAGACGACAAGTTGTCGGAAAGCACGAATGAATTCATTAATTTCACTCCCATCAATCATCCGGCAGTGTGCGATAGGTGAAAGCTTTTCCCTCTCTGCTACCGTCCGTGGAGGTGCTTTTAATTAAATTCTGAACTTCTGCTGGATAAGCACCATACCACGCCACCGTGCGAAGTGTTCTGCGAAACACGGAGGCACGCGTGTCGAGCTTATCGTTTCTCACCGCCGAGCTTCACAACAGGATGGGCGATAAAAATGAACGGTCAAATGGTAAGAAATGGCGGCTCGGTCCCAGACAAACATCGTGTCGGAACGACGAGAAGCGTATCGTATTGTCTACAAGTTGTTTCCACTCTATTGTTATTGCAGCTCGTTAACTTCGAGGTGGACCTGGAGGACCGCGGAAAGGCGAATGGAAAATAGACATGTCCGAGCAGTGGGATGAAAAAGTCGAACAAACATTGCGCGGCTGAGGAGGAAAAAAAACGCTTATCACAATCATCGGTGTCCAGAGGGACCAGACATGTTGTGTCTTGGAAATGCGGCATGCGGTGTGGAGTGATTCCCTTCGAGCGATAGGGGAATCAATTCGGTGAGATGGTATTGCACGAATGTGTGTCCAAATCGGTCGCCACCGCCGCCGCCGATATCGATCGAGCAACGAAAGCCCAAAACTGAGGTCACATTCGATGCATGATGTTGACCTCTTCTCCTTGTTTCTCGTTCGATCTTCCCGTGTCTTCCGGGCTCAATTTCTCCTCGCGATGATAGATGCACTTTTTACCGCCGTGGTGGCCTTCGACCCCCTGTGAACCCTTGCCGACACTGCTGACCAGCGCATGCTTCTCCTGCACCCGAGAGCGAGAGAGAGAGCGAACCAAGTACGTTCGAGTTTTCGGCCATCTGGGATCCCCTATCGACGTGGCTCCACGTGTCTGTCTGTACGTAGTTGTATTCCTTCCCAGCAGTGGTGCATTCTATGTCTGGTCTTTTTTTTCTATGCCGCCTGCGGGTTCCGTTCCGCTGAAGGTTCGTTAGCGTCCGACTAACAACCAAACCCAAGTCCCAGCACAACCTACCGGAACGGATGGTTTTCTTTTCTTGTGCCGTGAACAAACCCGACATCCCGACATACACGCGAGCTCGACAAACGACGACCACCGGTCGTGAGATGAATTTTGTGGCGCTGGAAAGCGGCTATAAGGAAATGAAATTTTGAAAAGCATCATCTTAGCGGAAGGGATCCGTCGGGTGCTGCCGACCGGGCGGCCTTTGACGCTGTGCTGCTACTGCTTCTTGGATGGAACAGAAAATGGTGTCGCCTACTTCCAAGAACTTTGGTGCCGCATGGTGTTGTCATTCTTCTTGCCCGAAATGTGCTTGACAGCTAGGAAATGTTTCACACCGGGGATGCGACGTTATCGTAAGTGTATCTAACGTCGGTAGCACTCGCTAGATAGATCCGGCGAGAATGCACTTAGCCCGGGGGAAGCGGTGAATTAGATCCATTGCGCTTTCTTTGGGGTTCTGGAGGAGACGATTCGACGGCTTTTGTTTTCTTAAAGTTCTGCACATCTGTATTCCGGTCCCATGGGATCATGGATTTTTGGTGTTACTTAGATATTGGATTCTAAGATATTGGTTACAATATATGTGTAAAAAGGCTCATAGAGTTACAGAACAGATTCAACATATCTTGTGCTACGTGATAAGGATGTCAAATATCCTTTCTCTCTTTTCATTTCATATCATTCAAAGCAAAGGCACGTTAATGTCGACTCGTTTTTAGGGATGTCTGGGAGCTCCTTGGAGACTTGGTTCAATTTTTGTAGCTGTTTAGCAAAGGAGTTAAATGTTGTATAAATCAATTAGATCTTTGGAATAATACTGGCTGCTGTTATTGTGCTATCAACGGCATACAATTTATCAACAATAGCTGCCGGTACCGAAACCACCAGAAGTATCTAGGGGAATCATCTAGGGGAAGGTATCTAATCAGCTGCTGTATCGATAGCTTCAATCACAACGTTACCGTTACCAATATAAACACTAATTTAAATATCGAGTGAAATTTACCATCAAACCATGCGTAATTACTCCACTTCTTGAATGCTTCACCGGTGGTATCAGAATCTTTAAAAGGATGGGTGAATCAAAAGAACGTAGCGATACTCTTCCTCTGCTCGGTTCTATTGTTCGGCTACGACGTTTGGAACAGAAATTTAAATTTCTTGCCAGCGCCGTATCTCCTTGCGTTCGACGCTGTATTTTCTAATTAACCAAAACGGCTAATTAAAACCACCTCCGCTATTTTTAATTTCAGGCTCCTTAGAAAAGTGCGCGTTCGAGGTGTGCCGCTGCTTTGCGAGCGGTCCTTTTGTGCAATACCGCTGTTTTCTTGTTCTGCCATCGGGTTTGCTTCATGCGTTCGCTTCCCTTCGGTTCATTATCTTTGCACCCGCTGCACTGCAAAAACCCGCGGATATTCATTCAAATGAATTCTTTCAAAGCGAGTTATTTATATCTGCTCCGCATGTCCTTAAAACAAACCCAAATGTGTCAAATATTAGCGTACCTAAGGTGTCTCGTGTCACCTGCCACTTCCAGAGTCTAACACACTTGAATATTTTATTTGTTTCTTTGATTATCTACCGATCCGCATCTGTGTAGTACGAGTAGGTGACTCCCAGTGGTCAACAAGTGTGTCACTATTCAAGGTACCAGAACAAACTTTCGGGCCAACGGCAGGTCTTCTTGTTGACATTCATTTTCGTTTGTTGTACAAACAGGTTATCATACGCTACGCAAGGCATCTCTACCATCTAAACCCTTCTCTTCTTGCCCATTGCTTTGAAGCTGGACAAGATCTATCCGTTCGTTCGATCTCGCTTGGGACAGTGTGAGAGACGCAGTCGATGGATTCCTATCGTGAAGATTAGTTTTATTTTCGGCTCCTCGGTTTACGGCACGTTTTCTTTAGCACATTACCTCAGCCGAACGCGCGAACGTGGGGTCTATGTTTTCGTCCGTTCGAAACGAGTTTCGTCATCCGTCAGCGGTGCTAATGAACCAAGAATTAGCTTCATCTAATCCGACGTTGTAAAACTGAACTTTGTTTCAAAATTGTTCTGTAAACTATCTTTCTTAAATACCTTTCGGAAACATAGAACAATAAGCTACGCCATATTTTTGATGATTGATGTACAAGAAATTTGCTATAATTATGTTGTTAAGCTTGGTGTAGAAATGTTAAGCTATTATATTCAGCAGATCTTGGCTCCCGTTCTTGTTCAATTACACTGTCAGCTAATGGTCGTTGGCTTGCTGGAAGATCCCGTGGTTAAAAACATGCGAAGTAATCAAACTTCTCTAGTTCAAATGCTCCTCACTTAAGTTCGAAATATGATTCAAAATAGGACTAGTGTTGAAAAATGAGATATTCAAATTAGTTTAACATTCACTGCGTGAATCGTCCCAGTACATTTCTGAAGCATAGTCAATACATAGAACCTTTTACATTCAATACTAAATTTGAAATTCCAGTAGCACATTCGCAAATCATCAAATTCATCATCCCACCCTGTGTTTCGCACAGTCCCTCTGTTAGCGCAACGCTTTATTAAATCTCTATTTACGGCTACAATAAGTTCATTCGTTACGCTTCATCCCGCTGCTTCTTCCCCTTTCACACGTCAGCATCGGCAAATTTATTGGTAAGAAAAGTTACGCGAGAACCCGGTTCCTCGGTGGTGGCCGGCTTGCCCATGACAAATGTGGGGCGGGTCGATAAATTGTAGCTGCTGGGATTCGCAGCGCCATCCTGTATCATTTCGGGATATGTATCCCAACTTTAAGGAGCATCGCGCCAGAAGGACAGTACGCGGCAGTGCCCTTTAATTTGCCCCTAACCTCGGCGCATAAATCTTTCAACCTGCGTGCCCTGCCTGGCCTGGTCAGCAGAGCAGTACCCAGGGAACCCAGGGCGACCGGGTAGAGTGATGATGAAAATAAAGTATCATCAACCTGTCCCAATGTTCGGCCGTGTAAGCGTGCGATTCTTGCGACCGGGAGGGGAGTGGGTTCGTCGTCTTCGATGGGTTTTGAATGTTTTATGTCATCCCGAAGGCACGGGCCCGGTCCTGTATTTGTTTCTGTTTATTGGCCCCAAACAAGGTTGTTGTTGTTGCTCTTCGAGTAGCGAACGTGGGGTTGCTCGGGTTTTTCTCGGCTTCTCGACCTTGCCACGCAGAGGAGAAAACGAACGGATGAGCAACGGAATCCTTGATATTAAACAGCAATGAAGTGGCTCCGAAACAATGGCCAGCACGAAGGAGGAAAAATGGGTTTTGTTGTGTGTGTGCATCTCCATAATTTATGACGGTCCTTTCTCCTCCGCTCAACAACGGACGGAAAAACTCGAATTGGACCGAATAAAAGCGACAGGTATTTCTCGGAATCTAGTGAGCATCTAGCTCTGATTAGGGCACGTTACTGTGGCCCTGGGGGATACCGGAAGGTCACAGTCGATGTCCAGTTTCCGAGGCGGCGCTGTGTAATTGGGTGATGTAATGATGGCTCGGATAGATCCTGGCGCATTGATTTATCGGCACGGTTAACGCGGGTGGTCGTCGTACCCATATCGTTTGCCCGTGCGATCGTTACTACCGTTTTGGGGCGTATCGGATTGATCGGTGATTGCAAACGATGAGATTATTACGCCTTTGATACGGGTCCATTAACAGATCGTCTTGCGTTCTTTTTCTCTTCGTCGCGGCGTTCCACTGTATGCCGTGGAGGAATGAGTATTCGTGCTAGCACTCGTAGTGGTCGGTGAAGACGGTAGCAAGGTAGGACTGATTCGGATTTCCGGTCACGAACAGCCAATTCCCATGCGACAACCTATCCGTTGAGGTGGGGTACCACATAGTCCGGATCATATTTTACCTGATAGATGCAGGACATTGGCGATAAACTTTGCGGGGAGATTGTGTTCGGCATGATATTTTGGATTTTGACGATATTTTTACAATAATATCAATTGCATTAAAGGCTATCGACATGTTGAATAATTTAAAATATTTTTTAGTTTCTTTCCTTGTAGTATTAATATTTTATGAAAATTCAACATATTTCCCCATGCATTCCTCACGCATCAGCCGAATTCATCGTAATTTCAATCGACATAGTTCGAGAGATTCGTTTGTTCTGTGTATTTTTGATAGTGAATCTGCTATCACAAGCAGTAAGAGACCTTCTTCAACATCTTTGATCCGATGGAGTTGATGTGTGCCCGAATTATTTCATGGGATGATCCCATCTGTAAGCACGTTTCAGGTGGCTTAACCGAAAGAGCGTTGGTATACAATACACACGGAGCAATGGTCCGTCCAATCCACCGGCGCGAACTGTGAAGTGTGTTGACCTGAAAAGCGGTATCGTTGATGCTTATGGCCTCATTGCATGCTTCGAATGTGCCCATGCCTCCCTGTCGCCATCAGTGCTGCGGTGGATGATGCATTCACGCGAGACGGCGGTGGTGCATCTATTAAAACCTGAACGCGACCGGAGACCGGGAGCGGGCGCGGTGCCATTCATGATCCGTTCGCATATTGCCGGCTAAATAGGAATGGTTATTTCTCAATTCCCGTGTCCTCCAACCGGTGGTGCAAAAATAGCCTCCATAGCGGGCGGAGAGATGTGGTGTGGCAGTCGTGCGGCTGCCCGGCTGCCTACGCGCTAACCCACTGACCGTTTGACTCATAGTGGCGCTGTCTTGCGATCTTGACGATCTGTTAAAATGGGCAGGCATCGACGGCTTGCCGACGAGACCATGCGGTTGCTAGGATCCAGCGGCAGGAACGGCATCCAGTCGGCAGTTGAAATTAATTATCCAGTCTGGTTGCAATACAACAAACCGTTTGGTTATAATGTGCCGAACAGCGAGCGCCACTGGCGCCGTCTGTGTGCCTGCCAACGAGTGTGATGACGATTTGACGTATCACCGAGGGAAAATGACCATTTATGTGCACAAAAACTTGGTGTGCCTGGTGGTGAGTCGAATGGGGATATGGGTTGCTGCGGATACGACGTGAAGGTGAATATGCGCTTGAACGGAAGTTGATGTAAATGTCCTCTAGATTAATATTGCAGTGTTTTCGTGTTATAGCAAACATCTATTTTTAAGCTGTTTATTGTGTCTAAATGTCTTATGCCTGACATTCTAAAGGATCTTCTTCTGTTGCAATGGATGATCTGGGAAGAATTCCAGAAAACAAATACAAACCCAATCCTATCTGCCACTAGATTTTATTGAGATGAATGAAGGGACCGTTTGGATCGTTTTGAATTTTTCTTGTAGAACACTCATCGCTTCCTTTCTTTATCGACCTGTAGTATTCTATTCTATTTTCTGATGTAGTTCTTCAAACTACCGGCGTACAGGAATTCAACTGCAAAACTATTGTAAAACTTCTTTGAACCACTGGACGTAGGTCGCAACACGGTTCACGATGCGCGGTGTAACAGAGTCACAGCTTCCGTGGCTGTACACATGTACGAGGTATTCTATAGGCACACTTTCGCTCTGTTGCTTTCTCCACACTATGGGGCTTCCTGGTTTGTAGCACTGTTCGCTGTGATCGTTCCCTCGTTTGAAGTGTAGTTGCAAATCGTCTAATGCATTTTGATAGCTTTGGTATTTCACAATACCTGGGTTCATGCAGATCGTTTCCGATTCATCGAATGAGAGTTTCAGCAGCCCTTCACAGTCACTTTTGTACATCGGATGAATAGGATCATATTTTGTGGAATCTGGCCAGGAGGAGAGAAAATTACGTTATATTAGAGCTATAAACAATGGATGCAAGACAGTGTTTGTAGTTTGTTACATACCAACGTTTAAAATGAACTGCAGCACTGGTGAATGTGTAACATTCATCCACAAACATCCGGGGAATGCAGTTACCGAAGGCTGGACAGCTGACACAAGCTTAACCACTGCTACGTTGTGCCAATTAGTTGTTTGGCTGTATTTGGGATGAAACTTTACCGCTTCGATACCGATGAATTGATCACCGCTTAATTTGACAATGTTTGGTGAAACGCTCATCGCCCGTAAACAAGATGCAGAC
>KZ072645.1:24646-48042 GCA_002091845.1 Anopheles cracens
TATTTAAATTGTTTTTCCAGCCAATTTCCACCTGCAAAGAGAAGGATTTAATTGATTATTGGCAACTGAACGCTCTAGTTCTAATTCTAGACCTTTTGGAGCAGTGCTATAGATACCAATTTCAAATTATTTTACTTACGACATGCGCTTTATAATCATGCTCCTTCGTTCTAAGATGTTGGTAGCGCTGTTCACATTCGTTGAACTCGCGTTCTATCGTCTGCAGATTGGTTGATGTTTGTGGGCAACATACCACGGAGCCTGTTTTACAGAAAATAATCTGTTTCTGCGTCCGGATCCGTTCGTGAATACTGGAACACTGTGCTTGCGGAACACACAGCCCCGCTGTACCATCTGCATACCGGCATTTATCCCCAGCAAACAGGTCAGAATCAATGTACAAAACCGTGTTCAACGGTTGAGGAAGCAGGACCGACTCCAGCCACGCTTTGTGGGCACTAAGGCGCACGCCAACTGCCGGCTCTCCGTAGCCACAATCGCGACCAAACAAATTGATTCCATCGATAAAAACTTTGCCGTACTTTCTTTCAATAGGTCCACCCAGTTTCAGCTCACAACTTTCCGGCACTATAAATGGCTGATTTTCGAAACAGAGGTGCTCTTCTTTTAATCCCTCACGCAGCGAGGAGATATACCGTTGAGCTAGATGGCATTGTTCCGAAGTTCGTTCGTTGCCTCGAGTCATTATTGTGATGTGATGTGGTACTGGAAAAGGAAGAATTCTAGCATAATTATTATTCCACTGCGTATATTGGCGTCGTATCTTACCAGTCGTATGTTCCTCGGGAATCAATCGCTTCCCTGTCAGCAAAACGTTCATTCCCGGATTGTGGTTTCCATACCACACACAGTAAGGTTCAATGTATGCGTAGGATTCGAGCTTCACCACGGCGATATTGTTGTAGTACGGATCGGTGGAGGGTTTATATCCGGGATGTACGATGATGTCGACGATGTCTATCGCACGGGAATTGTTCAATACAACTTGTGTCGGGTTTGTCCTGGAATTGTCATTTTTATGATTAGTATCGAAATGGTCGATTGGTGAGTAAACTACTAACCGTCTATCCATCACGCATTGCGCCAGCGTTACCACGATATTTGGTTCTATCAGTGTTCCAAAGCAATCTGGACGCATGAGGCTAGTATCCTTCCATCGGAAGTCTACTATATAGTCACTCATTCTTAGCGACACGTATAGAATGCTCAGATCTATATACTCTATTCCATTTATAACCTTTCCAATATCCTCCTTGTACTCACGCAAATAGTAGTATCGATCGGTACAAACTAGTGGTTCAAATTTGAATCTTGTTGCCAGTTCTCCATGCTGTTGCAGTGTTTCTACGATCCAGTCTACGAACTTGGACACTTTAACGTAAACACTCGGCACGGAAAGCCCACATGCCTTACCGAATGATGTCACTCCGACCAAAAATGGAATCATTTTTTTATCCTTAAACAGCTTTACGTGCAGCGGTCCTCCGGAGTCTCCCTGTTAATATGGGATTTATATGCACATTGTTGAATACCTAAATTTAGTACGACTTACCGGACATGTGTCCATTTCTTTGTCCACGGCACACATCTGATCGTCTTGCAGCCCTTGCTTGAGTCCTTGCTCACCAGCAACATGATAACGGGAGCATTCGGCGTTGCTTACTGGGCTTACTTCGACTTTCATAAGAGTTTCCGTATGTTTCTCGCCTAATTGAGAAAAGGTGTTAGAATGACGAACAGGGGTTCCAAGACGAACTGAAAAGAAATTGTGAAGATCCTACCAATTCCAGTTGCACCCCAACCTGCCGCCAGCAGCTTCGGAAAGCGTATCTCGTCGTCTACCCAAAGACATGTTGGAGCAACTGTTTCATGGACGCTGTAGTAAGTGGAACAGAGGTGAAATAAAGTTATTTCTATCTCAACCGTACGCGGTTAAACCACTCGCTTACCTTACGTTCCTCTCGAGTTTCATTAGCGCAATATCGTAATATTTTCTTCCAAACCGATGCTTTGGATGTCGTACGATATCTACGATTTTCAGCTCCTGAGCAAACTCGTCATCTTCGTCGCTATAGATGTTAATATCGCCCATTCTAGCGACGTCTGGAGGTACATCGCTAATTCGCTAATAATTAGTTAGTGTGGCACATTGTTGATATTTTACTTACTTATCGTCAGCGGTACAGTGAGCTGCGGTAAGGATGAAATTCTCCCAAACCAGCGATCCTCCACATCCCCATACCACATTGCCATTAGGCTGTGTCCAGCCGATGGCGGCTATATGAGCAAATTCGCGTAGGTACGCTGGTTGCGATGCTACTGGAGCTGCAAAACCCGCAGTTTGTTCCTTGAAAAACCTTACATCACAATCTGCAATGACGGCAAGGTTACTTTAACCAATAAATAAAGTGCTTGTACTCTGCACTTCAACTACTAAAACGATCTACTCACCCTCTATGGACGATCTTTCGTATGGAAGCAAATCGTTGACAACACCTGCAAAAGCATAATATAGTTACCTTCACTTGATTACTAAAAAAGAGCGACATACTTACATTGAACAATTTTAAAAGCAAAAACTAAAAGCAAAAACTTGCTGGTGATCATCTTTGAACAAAACATTCTCATATATTTCTGTACACATGGAACGGTTGGCTCTAATTATAGATTATTATATTGCACATATGAAAAAATGAGTTCGTTACGTAACAGCTTTTCTGTGGGTAAACATAAATTTAAGTATTTAAGTATTTAAGTATAAAGTATTTAGATAGAATCATCGAATTCAGTAGGATATGTACATAACATTTCTAGTGGACTTAAAATACATACAACACTTTTGTGACACTGATGATGGTAGAGAATACAACCGAGACTTTTTTAACAGAAGCATGAAAAGGGAAACGTATCCGTATTCGAGGACGCCAACCAGAATTAACACATTGGCTTCTTTTCGCGTTTCTCACATCATTAATATACATAAAGCTGAAGCGGCAACTTCGTATGGAATGACCGTAATGCGTCCATCAACAAAGCGTATGTTGAGGATTCAACGAAGATAGGCTAACCAGCAGTACACTACACTTTTGAACCATATTACGTACCGTAACGATCAGAAACAAATGCACACTGAAATCAAAAACTTTGCGCAGGAACGCATGAACAGCTTGTCTTTACACTCCAACACGTGGGGTGAAACTGCGATGCAAAAGCTCGCCTCTACCTAGCTCACGGTAGTTCGTGTGGGATGATCGATAGCTGGAGGCTGGATTCGTGTCGTGGCGATCGGTAAAATCTCAAATGACAGTCTCTCTCAAAACATCATTCAAGGACGCCACACCATTACCACGTTGGTTTCTTTTCGTGCTTCTCACAGACTTTCGGCACCGTGTCGGGCTACCTTCCGGTTTCGCAGTTGAAGACAATAAAACGGATCCCAATGCGATCGGCCCTGTGCTGTCCCGCTCGTGAGATGAAGCTCTCGCGTAGGTATAGCGATCTCGCTTCCTATTTCCTGTTTTGTTTTCTTTCTTTTTCGCTCAACGTGAGTAAAGTGAAACCCATCCTCAAAGAACCGTAATAGCTCGAATCTGACATTCGGAACTGTTCCAAAGTAGCTAGGTTATAGAGACGTTTTTAATATACCAACACTCTAGACAACTGTGGCCAATGATCAATGAAACGCATAACCTTAGTCAACCCCATTCAAGTTCTTACACGTAATGATCTAAACTGCAAAGCATGCATAATGTCGCACCCGCTAAATACTTACGACGAAACGTCGAAAAAGTTATTGACTCCTCACAGATACTTCAGGAGCATCAGGGTATTGCCTTCTACCGGCTGACCTTATGCTTATCGAATCAATTAGTGTAAATATGTACAAGAGCCCTGGACGACTTCTGGGGGGAACGTCGGTGACAGCTGCTCCACTTAGCGAAAAGCGGCTTTACTGTAGGGCGTCCACTCTATCCGCGCGTGATGAGTCATCCTATCGCACGGGTGCTTCTCCGGCAAACGGGAAGTGCACAATTTCCGCGAATTACTACTCCCGCTTGTCCGGGTTTTATTATGTTTCAAGCATTCCAACGCTGCACTGCGGATGTATGAGCACGCAGCTGTGCAGTCGCTATCGCTTCGGAACCAGGCGCCCGTTTGGACTATCCTCTGTCTGTCTGGCAGCACAAGAATCGAACATTCATGGGTGAAGAATTGCGGCACAATTGCGCTGGGAGGGTTGAAAATTCTCCCAGGTGAGATGTTTCGCTTGTGAGTCACACCTTTGCTTTGATTCTGGGAGCTAAGGGCGGAAGAAGAGTATAAGCGCTGTGTTTGCTTGTTATTCGCATTACTGATAAATAAACTGGTGAATAAATAGATGCAATCTATGTTTATTCTAAATTATGGCACGAATGATTGATAAGCAATATTGAATTTGTTGGGTTGTGTACCTATATAACCTATAAAACCTCTGTGGCTGAATAAGCGCTTAATCGGATTTTATTTGTATAAAGACTACTAAACTTAATGAAACACCTTTTTCTGTTGCAAATAAATGTATCAGAATCTTTGTTTTGAAGCAATATAAAGCGATTCTCAAACGCAATTTTCTTCAAACACATGGTAAGGCTCGACCTACTTCAGCAGCAAAAAGCGCATCTTTCCGAACCGTCCATCTCACGGTACATCAAGCAGCGATTTATTATCCTGTCAGTAGGTGGCTCGTAAATATCTGCCAATTTCAAGCAAAAAAAAAGAAGAAAACTTGATGTTTAACCAAACTGACAATTATGAGTTCATGGTCCATCCTTCCTTTATTACCTCATTATACGGCATGCTCTTGCCTGGCGTAAGAGATCAATTTTTTGGTCCGTCGTCAGTTCGGGGTGAATATATATCATTTCGCGTCGTTTGCGCCTCGCGGGCTACGCTCTTTGACGACATGCACACGCGGAATGTTAAGCATCTTCCCTAACCCACCGTGACTTTACGATTTCGGACTGTTCAACTGTGTGTGAATACTAACCAGCAGTACACTACACTTTTGAACCATATTACGTACCACAACGAACAGAAACAAATGCACACTGAAATTAAAAACTTTGCGCAGGAACGCGCGAACAGCTTGTCTTTACACTCCAACACGTGGGGTAAAACTGCGATGCAAAAGCTCGCCTCTACCTAGCTCACGGTAGTTCGTGTGGGATGATCGATAGCTAGAGGCTGGATTCGTGTCGTGGCGATCGGTAAAATCTCAAATGACATTCTCTCTCAAAACTTCATTCAAGGACGCCACACCATTACCACGTTGGTTTCTTTTCGTGCTTCTCACAGACTTTCGGCACCGTGTCGGGCTACCTTCCGGCTTCGCAGTTGAAGACAACAAAACGGAGCCCAATTCGATCGGCCCTGTGCTGTCCCGCTCGTGAGATGAAGCTCTCGCGTAGGTATAGCGATCTCGCTTCCTATTTCCTGTTTTGTTTTCCTTCTTTTTCGCTCAACGTAAGTAAAGTGAAAACCATCCTCAAAGAACCGAAATAGTTCGAATCTGACATTCGGAACTGTTCCAACGTAGCTAGGTTATAGAGACGTTTTTAATATACCAACACTCTAGACAACTGTGGCCAATGATCAATGAAACGCATAACCTTAGTCAACCCCATTCAAGTTCTTACACGTAATGATCTAAACTGCAAAGCATGCATAATGTCGCACCCGCTAAATACTTACGACGAAACGTCGAAAAAGTTATTGACTCCTCACAGATACTTCAGGAGCATCAGGGTATTGCCTTCTACCGGCTGACCTTATGCTTATCGAATCAATTAGTGTAAATATGTACAAGAGCCCTGGACGACTTCTGGGGGGAACGTCGGTGACAGCTGCTCCACTTAGCGAAAAGCGGCTTTACTGTAGGGCGTCCACTCTATCCGCGCGTGATGAGTCATCCTATCGCACGGGTGCTTCTCCGGCAAACGGGAAGTGCACAATTTCCGCGAATTACTACTCCCGCTTGTCCGGGTTTTATTATGTTTCAAGCATTCCAACGCTGCACTGCGGATGTATGAGCACGCAGCTGTGCAGTCGCTATCGCTTCGGAACCAGGCGCCCGTTTGGACTATCCTCTGTCTGTCTGGCAGCACAAGAATCGAACATTCATGGGTGAAGAATTGCGGCACAATTGCGCTGGGAGGGTTGAAAATTCTCCCAGGTGAGATGTTTCGCTTGTGAGTCACACCTTTGCTTTGATTCTGGGAGCTAAGGGCGGAAGAAGAGTATAAGCGCTGTGTTTGCTTGTTATTCGCATTACTGATAAATAAACTGGTGAATAAATAGATGCAATCTATGTTTATTCTAAATTATGGCACGAATGATTGATAAGCAATATTGAATTTGTTGGGTTGTGTAACTATATAACCTATAAAACCTCTGTGGCTGAAAAAGCGCTTAATCGGATTTTATTTGTATAAAGATTACTAAACTTAATGAAACACCTTTTTCTGTTGCAAATAAATGTATCAGAATCTTTGTTTTGAAGCAATATAAAGCGATTCTCAAACGCAATTTTCTTCAAACACATGGTAAGGCTCGACCTACTTCAGCAGCAAAAAGCGCATCTTTCCGAACCGTCCATCTCACGGTACATCAAGCAGCGATTTATTATCCTGTCAGTAGGTGGCTCGTAAATATCTGCCAATTTCAAGCAAAAAAAAAGAAGAAAACTTGATGTTTAACCAAACTGACAATTATGAGTTCATGGTCCATCCTTCCTTTATTACCTCATTATACGGCATGCTCTTGCCTGGTGTAAGAGATCAATTTTTTGGTCCGTCGTCAGTTCGGGGTGAATATATATCATTTCGCGTCGTTTGCGCCTCGCGGGCTACGCTCTTTGACGACATGCACACGCGGAATGTTAAGCATCTTCCCTAACCCACCGTGACTTTACGATTTCGGACTGTTCAACTGTGTGTGAATCCCGTAGGCTGTGCCCTCCCTTGAAGTGGTTCAGTTTTATATGTTTGCGAGTTGAACCCGGGTGGAAGTCGCGTTCCACCCGTCTTGTGGTGGCTTAGAGCGGACGCTGAACAAAAAGACACGAAACCAAAACGTTGTTTTTTCCGTACCGATCGTAAATCAGCTACTTATATTTAATCACTCTCGCCATCGTCCCGACGACCATGCGGACAGCGAAAATCCATAAGCGTAAATTATCGGTTCGCTTTATGCGTTTCGCGTCGTGATTCCTGGCGGCACCCCCGGGTCGTTAGCCTCCCGAAGAAAGTGACAGCCACGGGAAGGTTTCACCTATTTTTTTCCCCCAAAATCCAAGTGCTAAATCGCGAGTGCGAGAGTGTGTGTTGGGAAGAGGAGGTGGGCCACGTTAGGGCCAGAAGCGTGAAAATGGGCCAGGTTGACGATGCAGCAGCCTTTTGCGGATGATGAATGTTCACGGAAAATGGACAATCGGTTGGCCGTATTTTCCGATACGGCTCGTCGCGATTTACCGTCGCGCAACGGAAATAGAATTAGCTGGAACCTTAGCTCACTCGATGGATCGAACGCGTATCGATCCCAAGGGGCCAAGTTTATGCACTTTTGTGTACAACTGACAGGTCACATGTTTTCGCCATTGTGGTTCGCGTTACTTTCGGTAGATTTTTTGGAAGCAAACATTCGATACTTCGGATTGACCCGTAATTAATTATGTATAATCGATCCAGGTCGTCCGGAATCGGTACAATGAAACGTTTCCCTGTTCAATTAGCGATCGTGGTTACTGCAATGCGTGATTCCGGGGGAAATGCTATCGAGGAAGTTGTGATTTGCAGTATTTTAATTATTTGAATGAATAACAACAATAACGTTTGACATCAGTAAACATCAGTTAAATCTTGTGCTGAGCATCTGAGAGAATAGTGATACTTCTTGCAAAACAAAAGAATGTCTTTAAGTTTTAAACACATACCGTACATTGTCTTTAGTGTTTATCTCTTCAATTTTTTATTGACTTCATTAAAAACTTTTGCGATTTCCCAGGGCGATAAATAATTGATCACATTCCAGCATTGCCAGACACGGTGTTCCCTTTCATCCCTATTTCGATCTATCGTTTCTGAAGCAGAATTCTAGCTGTGAAATTGTCGTTCGTCGGTGTTCGGCAACCGGCAAGATGCGCCGTTTCACTGACCCAAAGTGTCGGTTATTTCGTAAAGAATTTAAGAATTTTGCGCTCTTGTGCAGCATAGTTTGCCTGAAGGAAAACATTTCCTTCCTGCCGTCAGCTACCACTACTGTTTCAAAGGGTGAGACGGACGAAGTTTTGAAATCTTCGTTCTAGCTTACACTATATGGAAGAATGGATGATGAACGAATGAAATGGGAGAGGTTATTGGTTAATCTATGGTTTTACTATGTGAAAACAGCTGTAAAAATCAGTGTAACACACTTTCTGACAATTATTACAGTAAAAGCTATTAGTTTGGTCAGCTTTCATTATCACATTTCTGTTATCCATTTCAAGACAAGTTCGGTCTCATAAAAGCCGTGGATAACCCTACAAGGTCGAAATTTTAATGCTGTGATTAGAGATATGACTGATAAATGAGATGAGCTGCAAATAAAGCTACCGAAAGAGGTCGCCCTGATTAAAAGTCACAATAGTACTGTTCAATTCCGAGAGAGGGCGCTCCTTACTAACAGTAAGTAAATGGTACAAAATGAGAGTGACGTTGCCTATTGCCTATTTTTACGTAAAATATATACACATACACGGCGTTTTTTTTATTTTAAAACAATATATTGGTAATAGTGATAACGAATGAGAACAACCACAATGAACCTATGTATTCAAATACGATTGAAAGCGAACTTGAAAATATAACTCGAAGCTGGTGCAATCTGAAATATTTACACTAACAATTTGGGTTTCTCAAACAATCTTCCGTCTCGCCTTCTGACTTTACTGATGACTGAAAAATTGATTTCAAATAAAACCCAAACCCCTTTTCAACAACACTCGGCCAGTCACTCAGTGTCAATATTTTACCGCTTCATTTCGAATTCATGGAACACTTTACGCTTCCGTTTCCAAATGGATTGGCGCATTTGCCTTGTGCAAACATTTCGCTACAAATGGCAAGTAGGGCTTGGACCAAGGAATCAAGGAACGGGGGAAAATCAACTTTCCCGCTGCGCATTAAAAGCGCGGAGGATGAATAAGTTTCCACAAATTACCAACATTAGGCAGTGTGAACGGTCGAACCAGGAGACGGAGTTTGTCTCTCGTGGGACACGACTTCGACGTTGTCAGTGCCGGTATTTGTCACGATAGTTTGTGTAGTGGTTGATAATTTGCCAACACGAGGAAGGTTGACGAAGTTTTGCTTTGTGTTACCGTCACTCCTCCGGTAGGATAATAATACGCTACTATTGTAATTTTTGTTGTGTATTTTGTTTAGGGTGCTTAAGGCGATTGCTTTCGGTGTCCGAAAAGTTGCTGATGAAAGTTTCTCATGCTGGGTGCGAGCTTTCGCAACGCAAAACTTACTCCGCAAAGAGAGTTAAAGGATTAAAGCGACCACTGCACCTGCTCGGTGGGCCGGGTGTTGGCACTTAGAACCCTTTTTTCTGCCTACCTTCCGTGGGTGGCCATTAAAACAATAATCACGTCGCAGCAGATATAATATTTTTTCTTCTCCGGAGAAACCTCAAATGGCCAATAAAAACGGTCCTTCCGAAAAAAAGATCGGACATTCGGGAGAACGGCCATCAACGTCCTGCGTGAAAGGTAATTGGAGGGAAGCAAGTGGACAAACACAAAAGTGCACGTGCCTAATTTCCGCTCGCAGCACCGGGACAGCACCGGGCTTAGGTTGTTAATGGCGATGTTTTCCCACAACTGGCTGCTGCCGTATAATTTCTGCCGTGCGTACAACGACCCTCGACGAAAGCGCATAGTGTGCGGGAAAACACATTTCGCGGACAAATGGCACAACAATCGCAAAGTGGCCATAAAGCGGAGCATAGCGAGTAGGGAGGAAAAAAGCTTCCCTGTCCACAACGTGTACGTTCCCGACTTTCCCGACTCACACTAAAGTTGTTTGCCACACTCGGGTCGGAACCGTTTTTGTTGTGCCTGCACATGCTGCACGAATGTCGCACAGGAATGTCGTGAAAGCTTGAAGCACCCTTGCCAAGGATTCGTTGTACACAACATGCTGTTTTCGTGCGTTTCGAGTGGAGAAACTTCCTGCAAACTCACGCCACCGACGCTCACTGACTTATGTCACGCCAGAAAGGATAACCCGACGGTCCAGTGAACCGGCTAACTGACCAGCATACACCCTTTCGAATGCGAACCTGCGCGAGCCGTGTGCTGTGATGAATTATTAATTAACACCGAAATGGCCCCTGCCGCGCGTTAATGGAGGATTTTATTTCACAGCCGTCCGGCAATGGTACTGCCTTGTTTTTGCTTGTATTTTTTTTGGGACTTTCGGGTTGTTCCGCATGCTTTAAACTTTTACGCTTTCCATTTTCGATAAGGGTTTTCCCGTTGCGTTGATGGGGCCCAGCGCAATTGACCTGGTTTAACTTTTTTTTTGCTTCTTTCCATTCTAACCTTTTGCGCGCTGCATAATGATTGCATTTGGGAGTTGCCAAATTGCTGAATTATGGTTGTAGGCTTTTAAAAGGACGTTTGAACAGAGAACATGAGCAACTTGTAGGGGTAAATTATGAGTTTGATCGTTTTGAACGCAGATGCTTTCCACTAGAATGGGATTGAGACGAGATTAAGTAGTATGCTCTCAGCGGAGTTGAGATATTTGAGGTTGTTTAAGTTGTCGTCAATGTGAAGTGATGATAGCGGTAGTACTTTTGTTGAAAAACGTACCTGAAAAAAGGATAAATTCATAGGGGAAATTAGTAGTGATACGTTTAATTGTTTAAATGGCAGAACTAGACCCATAGCCGTTGTCAAGAGCCAAGAAGATTGAAAATGAAATACCTTAGACGATACTAATCTTGCTATGCTATTCGCAAAGTTGTGCAAGGTTGAAGTCCGATATCCTCAGGACTAAGCTAACTAGCTAACATCGACATGCGTCCTAAAGAAACCGTTTACAAAGCAGAATGTTTCCGAGATTTATGTTGCCGAAAAAGGGCCCATAACCTTTGAAAGAATCTAGAAAAGGATCACTTGGCTGATATGTCTAGCGCATCTCTTTGGCGGGTTCCGTCGAAGTATAGGTTTTTTGTTTACTTCTGCGAAAAAAAAATCTTGAAGATGATCCTTTTCCTTTTTAGCCGCCTGGGGGATAAAGCAAATCATAAACTATCGTTTTTTTTTGTTTTAGAGCTCTCTTGGACAATTTATGAGTTTGTATCGACACATCGTCACATCGTCTTCGAAATCTGACACCTCAAAGCGACCCCGATGAGGCTACCCCCTCGAAGAGCACCACTTGACCATCGAAGGACGAAGAAAAGTGATGTTCTCGGCAAGAAGTCGTACACCGGCGAACTTGTTGAACCCTATCCAAGGACAAGTGGAGGAGGGCGTGGTTCGAGTGTGCGTGTGTGTTGTTCCATCCATGCATCACTTATGAGGGCACGATATCTGCACGAGAACCTTCGGTTTCAAGTTCGAAACGTGCTGATGGATGAGTTCCAGCGCCACTGGATCGGATTCGATGTGTTTCTGTACCGCGTTTGCGGGTTAGTAAATTTTTCAAGGTCTCGAGCTTTCGTGCCTCTGGAGCACACCCGTCGAGCAATCGAGCAAACGTCCGAAACGGTCAAAGTGCTTGCGGCAGAAGAAATCAAAACTGGAACGCACGTCCCAAAACTGAAATCCCATCAAAGAAAGGGATCATCTCCGCCGGACGAGTGTTTTATGATGGAAAATTAGCCCACACGGTAAAACCGCACGGGTAGTGTAGCATGTTCTGCTGGATTTCCTATTCCATTTTAGGCGTTTTTTCTCTTTTTTTTTGCTGCGGAACATACTAGCTTGTTTGGCAAGTCGCGTTGCGGATTGTTGTTCTGCGCAGGGAAATTGGAATGGCTTCAAAATATGGACTTCAGCGGAGAGGTCGGAACCGTTTCTGCGGATGATTTATGCAGCGAAACCATCCAAGCAGGCAACGAAACATCAAGCATCATCAGGCACACAACGTTGGCAGTTATTTTGTGGCTTGCTACGGAAGTGTGTCTCTGTGTGTGGTTAGCGAGCGAATCCATGTCGAATCCTTGTGAAGGGAACAGAAAAATTGGCGCTCTGCTACGAATTACGGCTGCAGGATACCACGGCCGATCCGGTAAGCCGGTAGGAATAGAGTAACATTTGTCTTCGGCACCGAACCCTCTCCGTCATCTCCGCAAAGTGTTGCGGCCCTCAGCGTCAGGCGGTGTTGGTGGACTACGGAGAAGACGAATGGTGCAAAATTTGTCTAGGTAAGGTGTATCCCGTTTTGTTTTATTTAACTTTTTTGCCTCCTCTGCCTAGCGTGAGGAGCTTACTCTTAATCCCCTGTGGCTCGTTGACCATGCATCGTTTGGGAGCAGGCTGCTTGGATTGCTGGAGCACCACTAACCCGTGAACCAACCTTGGCAGAGTCGCAGAACGACAGATGTGTGGGACATTCCAGTCGATAAGGCACGTCCGCTCGTTTGCTCCTCGTGTTCGGCAGGCTTTTGCGCGTTCAGCACCGGGGCGGAACTGCAAGGTTGCCCCAATTTGGGTCATTGGGTTGATTTGTAACTAAACATTATGAATACTTCGTGTCCGTGCTGTGCGGGAGAGGATTCCTTTTTTTGTCCGGGAAAGGTGAAAACTCGTCAGGCAAATGGAGCCTCATTCGCCATTTCCTACACACAGTGCCGTCGATTAACACTCTCCGTCCACAGAATGGACCGCACTAGCTAGGAGCGCTTGGAATCCAAACTTTACCACCGTAGGAAACACAAAAACGATGTTCGTTGTGCCTCATTTAGTCAATATCGCTTCATTCCAACCGTCTCTCTCTCTCTGCCTTAAAAAAAATCATTTCGATTTCCGTTGTTATGGTAACGCGCACAGCAGCGAACCTAACGATGGTGCGTTTCGGGTGTTCAATCTTTCGATGCCATCGTCCGCACGTAGAGAGCCCACTTTCTGGGTTTACTTTAACTAAAGTACGCACAGACACACACAAGAAAAAACACAAAAAAATCGCTTAACAGTTGTTGGTGGTCACAGCCGTTCTCAAGTAGTGCCTCATAAAAATCTCATCGAACGCGCTCTCCTGCGACCCCCTTACATCCGGACCCCGGACGGTCAGGAAAAAAGGGCCAACGGCGTCGGTCGTCGTAAACATAAAAATAAAGTGTTTCCAGGTTGTTGATGGTTCAGAACCCATTCTGGGAAAGGAACAGCGAGGCGCTTCGAACGTTCGACTGCTAGCGGAGCGATTTCGATACCAAGCAAGGTTTGCCGGAGCAGTGTACAAGGAAGTGTGAGGTTAGAAGTTTTGGATTTTACATAGGGATGCACTCGCGATTGCATATTGATGCAGTACGTCTTTGGAAAGACAAGCATTCGTTCGTATAATTTGTCTCCGATAGATGGCGCTGGTTGCTATGAAAGGTTTTTTAAAGATCTCTTACGTTTATTATCTTTCAACACCTTCGCCGAGCTGAGACATAGATGAACCTAAACAAATACTTCGATCCAGGAGGTTTTGAGTAGGACCGACAAAGATTGTTGTTTTTCTGTGCAATACAGAACTTTGGAATTTTGCTCAAAACCTAGAATATGAAATGTCAGGCAATGGTTTGAATGGCTTTTTCGGATAGTTTTAGTTCAAACTCTTATCGTAGTGACAAATAAAATTTTGATACTTTTCGCTTATCCTCGACATCTCCAATTTGATTTTGTTGAAAACCGTGTTAATTTCACTCTCAAGCCTATAATTCCGATTAATCTCTACTTTAGTGTGTATCCAGTTGGCATGTCTTGTTTATCTCTGAATACATCGTATCTCCAGACGGCAGTGAATGGAGCTGAGGAATTTAATTGTATAATTGAACGCCATTGTTAAAATGATCCATGATTGATGAGCGTGCATTCATCTCCACTAGATGGCGCCAGCGTTCATCTGGTCACAGTAATCGCACTGGCTGGCGATATTGGCCGAGAAAGTCATCTCACTTGCTTGCTTACTTGCTGCTGTTACGCCGCGATAAATATTCATCAAACCATTGAGCTGCATTCTTCGACCGGATTCGCAAGCCCCGCTAGTACTAGCTTGCCTGTGCGATGAATAATGGCGTGCCCGTTTCGCTCAACCTGAAGGCCTGAAAATCCTTGAGAATTTCTAAGCAGGCTTATTTTGCTGTCCATCTTTCCCTCCGGGGACGGCTCGGTTGCTTTGGAGCACGGTGGGGGAAAGTGATTTTGCGTTTTAGCGCGTACATGGGCCGGGATCAGTTTCCTGACAGCTTTAATCGCTAATCACGTCATGGCGTTACTGTCAGTGTGTGTATGGGTGTGTGTTGTGATGGCCGTGAACAAACTCATTTCCATCGAGAAATGCGCAGGATGGCTAAAGGAAATGTAATTTTCCGGAGAATCGTTTTGAAGCTGATCGGTTCCCTGCTGCATTATAGATGACGAAAGGAATTCTTGCTCAGTAGTGTTATATCCCACATTGTAGTGTATTGGTTCAGAAGCCGGTATTCTGTCATCCAGTGTTCTGCAATGTTGTACCGTAATGTAATGTTATTGCGGAAAGTGCAATTTGTAATGCATTTCAAATTAAGACCGGAACAGATTGTAATGTTGACAATACGGCAGAACCAACTGCTGACATAAAGCTTTTAGTTTTTAACCGAGTGCCTACAGAACCATCATCTCATTCCCCCAAAGCATGTGAGGAAAATCAACATTTTACAAATCAATATTACATGTCAACAGCTTTATTTCATCAAGCCATATTGTTGCTACAACCACTGCCTCAATATGTTTCAGTAGCATAACTTTCTTATACTTCTGAATACCGTCATGCAAGTGGCCAACGTAATAACAATTATGCTATGTTTTAAGGTGTACTAAACCTTTTTCAGTTAAGTACAATACTTTAGCCAACTAAATTTACCTTTCTATGTCTTGTATCAAAAGCTAACCTATTAATTCTATTACGGAAACGTTGAACACATGCTGATCCATAAATAAATCCATCCCTCCCATTCGTGCAGACAGTTGGACGATCCATTTTAGCATTTATTCTGTAGTGACGAACGCGATCGCAGGTTGCAGTTGGCCCAGTTTGCCTTTGATCGTTCGATCCTCGCGCTCGTTCCGTGCCTTTCTTGGAAGAATCGCATCCCAACTTTAATGTCTGGCCGATTCTTTGTTTTACTGTCCGTCCGTAAATGTATTCCTCCAACGCCCCAAAAATGGTATTGCCGCCTTTTATTGGTCCGGTAGGCCGGACGGGGTGGAAAAATACATTAGCCAGAAGCGGGAAGAAATCATACTAAATGGGGATTCCTCGCCCAATCGGCTACCTATAAAACAATGCTCACGCTTGTGATATGGATGCCCCTACTGCGGTGGACGAAAAACTTGACAGGTGACATGTTTTTGTTTAAATCTCTTGTTTTTTTTTGCTGCTGCTGCTGCGTTGATAGTCAGGTTTGTTTTTTGCTTTACGTTGGGTCCATCCAACATCCATCCCCGTCCATGGATGGGATCTGTTCAAAGAACCAATTCGAATAAACAACACCGGGGAAGCGTCGTAGGGGAGATTTATTTCGGCCGGCGTCCCGCTCGAACCGAATTCCACGAGCGCTTGAAATCCCTTGGATGTCTCGTATTTTACGACGTCTTCGCTGTCGTGCTTCGCATCTTCGCCTGATTTGTGGTTCCATTTTTGGTAATACACCACATCCCGTACCGAGAGCCCGATCGCGCCAATGATTCCACCACGTAGGAAACGCCTTTCCTTCTTGCTGTCGACAGGGGTTTTTTGTCTTCTGTCGGCGTTTGGCTGTTTGAAATAGGAGCCAGCGACGATGAGGTTCGTTGCAGGCGGTGTTGGGTCAGTTTTGCATTTCCTACACATGTGAACAGCACATTGCTTGGTACGCCGAGGCTAAGGCGGCACGTTTCTGCACGGAATTTTCCTCTCAACGGGCGGAAATCGAAGAATATGTTTGTGTTCGGTGATAAGATATTGGTAGAGCGTGAAGCTTTACAGGATGTTTAAGATGTAAATCAGGCTGAGCTGAATTTGTTTGGTGTAGGGATGGATTTTTTAAAAAGAATATCCATTGTTTATATAGTTTGTACAGCATATGACAGATTGTATACGCTTTCTCAATGCTAGTGAGTTTATATAATTTGTCTTGTTTTGACATGGAAGCCTCCAATGTTTTTAGTAACTTTAGCCCTATCACAGGCATTATTATTCAATTTTATTCAATTTAAAATTAAATTTTTATGCATTATTATTTAAATTCTTCAATCTCTTAAAGAAACGTAGATTTCTATAGCAGGATAATAATCGTCTTTAAAGATAAACTTTGAAAAAACACCTTTAAAATTTGAAAACGACATTCATCGCCACTATAGACGTATAGATTCAAGCAGATGCCATTCCCAGGACCTTCGCTTACCTTCGCTCGGCGCTTCATCACCGGCACGCGGCGGCCACAATTGTTGCGCATTCACGCGTCCAGTCACGTGCAGCGATAGTGTTTATGATTCCACTTTTCATTCCCAACTCGCCTCGCTATCCTCCCCAACATCCCTCCCGCCCGACATAAAACCAGCCCTGTGCGCAGGACGTAGATAAATTCAAACGACCCGCATCGTTTCCCCGATTTTTTCACACCCACTTGCGTGGCCTCGCACGGGTTAACCCGACCTGCCTGCCTGTCTGCGCGTCGGTTCCAATAAAATTATATCATCAACCGATCCGAACGGCAGATGCCAAGCAGACCGGCTTCCAGAGTCCTCCGTCCGGGAATTGTTTTTCCCCGGGCGGAATACCAATTTTTCTAAATTAGCCAACCTCCCGGGTTTTGAAACTGGTGGAGTGTGGCGTGTTGCTCCAGCGGGGATCAACCGGGCCGGCACCCGAGTGGCGATGGTGGCGTTTGATTAAGTCCACTGGGTAATCATCACCAGACGCGCGGCAGACTGCTAGAACCCTTCGTAGGCATATGCGAATGAGTGTTTTCGGGGAGGAAAACTGCTGCGCGGCAACTGATGACTTTTCAATTTAAACACGCCCCGCGTGGCGCGTTTTCCACCCGGTCCGTTTTCACAGCACAACCACGCTGGGTGACGCAAAATGGGAGCTCAACTGGGAAACACCAATGAGGAGCTGTTTGCGAGTGAAAATTCGAACACATTCGGAGAGAAATAAAACAGGATCTTCTCGTTCTTCTGGTGCGCGAAGGGAAAATTAAAAACCCTAGCAAACGATGCGCTGCTTGGGACGATTGACACGTGACCGGGGTTCGAAAAAATAGTTAGAAGATCTGCCATGCTCGGTGACCCGCACTGGTGGGAAAGAGAAATTAAATAATAAAAACTAAATGCACCAAGCGGTCGGGGCTGCTACCTAGTGTAGCTAGAATTTTTTCCTGTTCTTCCCAGTGCTGCTTCATTTTTATGATTATGATGGTGTGGAAAATGCTTTCAGTGCCTCCGTTTCTTTAAAGGAGTTTTGAAAAGGGTCTTATAGCATGCTCCCACTCTCAGGGGATCCATAAGAAAAATTCAAAATGGCCAAGATTTTATGGACACATTTTATGGTACAGCTGAAGCAGATGTCTGTAAACGATTGACTTTCAACTATGACCTTGAATAGAACAGAAAAAAAATATGTTGAAGGAATTTTCTATTTCCTTATTTTTTAAGGTTTAATCAAGATCGTTCCATTCTGAATAGTGAATTTATTATGAATGAGTATCCTCTCAAATCCTTGAGCACTGTAATTATTTTCATAAGTATTATAATCAATTAGAAAAAAAAGTTAAACCACATGGTAGCCAAAATAAAGTTATTGATTTGATTATTAACTATTTACTTTAGAAAATTCACGCGAGACAATTAAGCTTGAAACAATAGAATATAATAATTAAATTAGTTGCGTAAATATATTCCCAATTATGCTATATTATTGAAGTCTTTATTATTCCTAAAAACAGCTGCCAGCATGTTGACAGTGACGGTAATAACATCAACATATAAAGATAACATCGAAACATTATGGGTGCGTTGTTTATAATGCGCCCTTTCATTGTTTTGTCCCAATGAAATGGGTTAATGGGGATTCTCATCTCCCGGTGGGATACGGTTGTGGTTTCTTTTTTTATAAGACCTAAATTGCATTTTGCGGGTGACCGCAAAACAGCCCAGAATGAAAAAACCACCATACGAACGGGATGAAAGTAAGATGGCAAATCACCAGAGGCAGGGAGAAGTGAAACAAAAATGACTGATGGAACCGGGCAGTGATTGTTTTTAGGGCTTTAACTTGCTAGCCCCAAATATAAAAACTCAGTAAAAAGGAGGAAAAGAGGAAGCGTACCCCCGTTCCGTTTGTCATACACGAGATAAGAAATCTTGAATTGTGTCCTCCTCGCTTGTGCTTGCTTCGCTGCACAGGCACAGGAAGAAGGACTCGCGGCCCTCTCATATACATGTAAAAACCGACCACAAAAAAGTTGGGGCTCACAATTTCGGCATTTTTATTTGACCATTTGTGGGCGCAATTTGTTGGTGGTTTGTTTCCTTTTTTTGGTCGCGTTCATGTTCCGCTAAACGTTCGTCTTCGCGTGCGACAGGATGGCGGCATCGTTTGGCAGACCGATCACTTCGGCGATCGGTATCATTTGCGTCGGATGTGGTTTTCGTTCGACAGCGCTACTGTTCTGGAGATTACGTTTGACGTTGAATTAACGATCCGTATCTGTGGATCATTGTGGATGTACCTGAAAGTCGTTCGTAGGAATTGATGGTTTATATCTTATTCATTTTTATGAAAAATGTGTAATGTATCAATTTACTTATGTGTGACGAAGATCTTTGTACAAGTTCATGGACGAACTAATTGAACAACATATTTTATTATTGTCAATGTTTTTCCATCATGCATACACTGCGCCAATAAAGTACTCGTTTAAGTATCACTCAAGATCTTGATTTGTAACACCGAGGTAGTTATTTTAAACGATACTTTCAATTAATGCAAGTTACGATCCAACGATAGATGCTGGTCTATGGGAACAAATATACACCAATTCCACAAACGAGGCACGCAATCCGCCACCGGAATTAATGAGTAAGGAGACTTAAAGCCGATTGTTTGGAGCGGAATTTGGAGCAGAAATAGGGTTTGTACTATTGGATGAGTCTTCTGCTTTGGCGTTACGTTAGTCAAGTTGCTAATGGGATACGGTCAAGATGGGATTTTGGTACCTGTGTGAATACCGGCGCCGTTACCACTACACTACCGGACCGCTGTATAAGTATTAGTAGCATTGAGATCTTTTTGACAAATTAGTAAACAAAGGAACAGAACGATATGAGAAGAGTTTGGTCATAGTTTTCCACATATGAGTTAGTTTTTATCTCAATATCTCAATCTCACCTCTCACGGTGGTCACTTCAATATGAACCCACAGTTTGACGGCAATAAATCAGCGTTCGGTGAACGTTTGGGCCACCCGAGTGGAATGCATTTGGTTGGTGTGCCTGTGGGAGAATTACAAACGAGGCACGCAATCCGCCACCGGAATTAATGAGTAAGGAGACTTAAAGCCGATTGTTTGGAGCGGAATTTGGAGCAGAAATGTACTATTGGATGAGTCTTCTTCTTTGGCGTTACGTTAGTCAAGTTGCTAATGGGATACGGTCCAGATGGGATTTTGGTACCTGTGTGAATACCGGCCCCGTTACCACTACACTACCGGATCGCTGTATAAGTATTAGTAGCATTGAGATCTTTTTGACAAATTAGTAAACAAAGGAACAGAACGATATGAGAAGAGTTTAGTCATAGTTTTCCACATATGAGTTAGTTTTTATCTCAATACCTCAATCTCACCTCACACGGTGGTCACTTCAATATGAACCCACAGTTTGATGGCAATAAATCAGCGTTCGGTGAACGTTTGGGCCACCCGAGTGGAATGCATTTGGTTGGTGTGCCTGTGGGAGAATTACAACAACGTAATACCGTACTTCGAACCTATGGGTGCGTCGTTCTTGCAAACGTAAACATTCGATTGGCGAAACCCACCCATGAGAGTGACAGTTTAGATTGTGATCTAAGCATGCCGTTCTGCTGTTGGATTGATGCAAAGGCTCCCCAACCACTAACCGCTTGCGAATGGATTTAGATTCGTAAATCTTTGGAGCTGTCCAGCAGCAAACCCGCCTACCTATCGCACACATCGATCAGATTTTGTTGGAGAGAGGTTTCCAAGCAATTTGACCCTTGTTCAGCGACTATACGATATCTTCATCACCCCTCGGGTGTAAGCAACACTGGATCATCGATCGCCAAGGTCCGCTTTTCGCAACGCTGATTGCGACGATATCCTTGGCGTCCTGTTTTTATCGTGCCTGGCCCACCGTAATCCTATCACGTCCGCGTGCGAACGTGCGTGTGGAGGGTGTTGCGTGTTTCTGGGTCCAGCAGTGGCGACGTTCCAAGCAACTCTAATTGATTAATTAAATTTCTTGTCACATACACTCCAGACCGCATGGAGACATGCGTGACGCTCCACAAAACCACAAAAACCAGGTAGCCCGGTATTAAGAACATTCGGGGTATCAATGTTGTGTTGTGGTCAAAAAAGGGTTACTGATGTGATTTAAACGCACTGCTGAGAACACTTACGCAGCTGTTGGTCGCGTACGTTAAGTTATTTTATTTCCTCATTTCGAACTTGCATCGTGTGACTCTGGACATGGGATGGCTGGGACAAACATTTCTTCTCGTCAAGGTTGTGCGTCAAGGAAGGCTTGAAAAAAATGTGACAACCGAAATCGCTGGGGAATAACCCTCCGTGATGGAACGAATCAATTAGTGTTACTGCTACTGCAACACTAAACGCGCCGACAGTCGAGCTCGCGTATGAATGCTACCATTCTCCGCGCTTCTGTGCGTCTTGCTTGAAACCGACGTTGGATGATGCACCTCTCCCGCGCGGTCATTAAAATGCTCCACTAAAAGCAAACCAATTATTACGGTGAGATACGGGTAAGATACGGACGGTCCGCAACGACGTGGACGACGATCGGCATCGCCTGCTACCACGCGTGACACGAACTGCTCTTACACAGATTCCCCGGGAGTAACACGGTGGCAGACCACCACCAACTAAGTTCTGGAGTGTTAAAGCGCTAAAGAGACACACCCGCCTTCACAAGCAATGCGGTGCCTTTGCGTTTCCGGGCAACGTACGGAGTAGCCAAGTCTCGTCCACCTACGCGCCGTTTCGGCGAGAATCAAAGCCGCGGACACCGTTCGGACACTGGGATAAATGTAGCACACGACACGAAGCTCAATCACGCATGCAGCTCAAGATAACGTGTGTACTGGGAGGCTAGCGTGGTGCCTGCTCTTAAGACTTTCTGGGCCCTACTCTTTGTGCCTTTGTAACGTAATGGGTTTAAGAAGTTGTTGTTTTTCATGAGCCCAACTTTAAAGCCCAACATCAAGCCCTGGAGTCCATTACGTCAATAGACAAAAGGCCAACTCTAAAGGGACCCAGGAAGTTTCGCCGTTCAAACGCACCGATCGAAACACAGTTGTCCACTTAAACCAACTAGCCGACGGGTGCCGGGCCGCTGTGGAACAAATCGCTGCTTTTTAATTCCTTATTAATTGTGCTGTGTTGTGTCATTTCTTCCTCTTTTTCCGTCGGAGTAGCCTGCTCCGTCGGCTTCGATCCAATGACTGTGCAGTGATAATAATCATCATCATCAACACTGTCTTAATTATACGCCACCACTGGGCCGCTCGTTAGAGTGACGGCGGCGGCGTTTCGTCGGTTTGGAATTTTGTGGACGTGTGTCAGCGAATCGCATCGCAGGATTCTGCTCCTGATAACTTCATTAGCTGAACGACGTGAATTGGGCCCAATCGGGTTTAATAATAGCGGTGGGCCAATGCTCGATGTTTTTTTTTCCTTTGTTCAGACCGATTGATTTGGCAAGTTGATTAACGATAGATATGTTAAGGAGGTTGCTAAGTATCGAGTTTTTTTTTAGCTTTGGTGTAGTTTTGGAATGCGTGGAAGGGGTAACTTGGGTGTGTCGAGAAATGGGTAACATTGTTCCGTTCACATTGATTTTTTGAAGCCTTCCAAAGTAGGGAAGTGAATGGATTTTAATGCAGTTTCAATCGAGTTCTTAATGTTTGTCTTTATAACAATTAACAGACAGTACAATGGGTGGCTTCTACCAAGTCTACCAAGTCTATCCTTTTTCAAAGTGGAATCTATCGACTCGACACTTCACACTTAGGATAGTTAGTAAAAATTAAATCACTCGCACTCTTCCTTAAGAATTGGACTTCTATTCAAACCCTGGATGGAAGTTTTCGAAGGTTTCGTGTTGCTCACTGAGTTATTTTGCTCCACTTTCGGTACGAGAACTCTTCTTCTTCGCCTCTGCAAATCACCATTCCGTGCTCTACTTGCATAGTAGGAAATGTAAATTTTGCGTGCATTTAATTGTGGGTTCACGACGCCCCAGGTACGAGTAGCGCTGCCGCCAATGGGCGCTTTATGGGTCTTATCGACCGAAAACACTCCTTTGCATTTGTTGTTCGGTGGTCTGCATTTGGCCATGGTCGTGGCTGTTGATAGAGTTTTTTCTCTTCTTGGCACCACAGAAATACTGAAGTAGCGCTTGCTGGGTAGCGCGACGAACGTTAAGCGAAACTTTTAGGAGGAAGTTACTGCATGCGGCTGGCACCGGAGATGGAGATTGGTTTGCGGTCGGGGACAAATTACGACACCTTCTCCCCCGTACGGGTCGAATATTCCGTAGTCTTTGGTCATCCAACTCTTGGAATAAGAACGGTGGCGCCATCTATATGATCAGGCCGAGAATCATACCAATCTTTTCCTTCATCTCAGGCTTCAGAAATGCACTTGTGGCGTCCAAGAAAGAAGTGCACGTTCGGCAAGTGGTGGTGGCAAGTAATTGCATCAAGTATGTAGCGTGGCCATTCTTGGTGAAGAGATGCCGTACGAACGAGGCAAAAAAACGGCAACTTGAGTAGCTATCTCCACGCTACAACCCGATGATGGGTCTCGTTGGCTCCGTGTACGTGTGAAAGTCATGTGTGGAGCTATATCAT
>KZ072645.1:48052-59981 GCA_002091845.1 Anopheles cracens
GGACTACAATTAGGTTACGTTACTGTGCGCTCCTTCTGGTGCAGCAACTTCCATACCTTTTTTCTACTGAAGCACAGAAGTTCCCGAACTCCTTACTCCTTCAGAGTCCGCGTCACCTCCAAGAACTAACCGTACAAGAACTCGACCCAGAACGACGCTACTCAGCAAAACCGAGATCCCAGAAGGAGCGTTTAGCACAACTTAAGCGCTTTTTTTTGCTCAAAGTGGTTCATTATTGTTATTTTGTGTCGTGTTGCTGCTGCTGCACACGTTCTCCATCATGCTTTCAACACTGGCAAACTTAATCTTCTGTCCACGACGGTGGTTTGCGCGCGTTCGCGTACACACACACAAACACAAACAGGACATGATTGTTCCATTTTGACCGATTTCTAATTGGAGCTTAGAGCCAGCAGAGCAACAGCAGCCGGTTGCTGTTCAAAGTAAAGTTGAATCCGATCAAAACTCCATCGCAAACTTCTCGAGAGGGGCAACGGCTGTGACACGGAGCGGCTGGCCAGTTCGTTTCTAATGTCAGTTTATTTCTACAGGGACACGAAGCATGCTGATGTAAAGTTATGTGTATTGATACGATTTTTTATTGCTGTCGGTTCAATCAGACTGATACTGAGGGTAATTGTGTCTGATTGCTGTAATCCTTTGTCATAAAAATCAATGTACAGTACCTTCAATTATTTTAGCAACCGATGTGCATAGTCTTTACTAAATTCTTGTTATATTTTCTTAGATTTGAGTTATTAAACTTGGCTCAAGTTTGAAATTTTGTTGCTTATTGCTTTACTGCCAATATGTTTAAATGAAGAAATGCAACCTTACATTACGTCGAATCAACCAATTAACCTTTACTGCAACAAAATTGCAATAAAATCATACGAAAATGCAACTTCACCTTCCTTTATCAATGCTTTCAGCGTGAAACCTTTCAACGGACTGATGAATCGTGCAGTGACTTGCTCACCTAGCCCTAGTTTCCGTTACGTTTCTGCAAACTTCGCTCCACATTTTACTTTATTTTTCGATAATCGCCACCGGGGCCTCGCTTTAATCACTTGACGTAGCCTAGAGGCGAATGGAATACAAGGTAAAGCTCATCTAAATGCTATACAGCGCAAACAAATGGATCAATCATTCGATTCAGGGAACGTTCATAGGTAATTCTGTTATACACCCGTGTTAATTAGTATTCTTCGCTTGTGCATTTTAGCAGTGATGATCCCCACTTCGACCTTGGAGGAATGTTTTGTCGAACAGTTTTGATGCATTTAAAATCTCATCAAATCGCTGATCTCTAATCTCGATTCGCAGGAATGATTTATCGGATCGTTCAGCTCGGCACACGGTTTCGAGAGTTTGCTGAAATGCACACGTCGTTTCAAAGACGTCGGGAACTTTAAAATGCATCCAATCAATCTGCCACACCCAGAAACGAAACTGTGTTTTGTGCGGAGGATGGGAAACAACAAGACGTCATCGGGACGTCAGCGTCAAGCAAAATCAGGACACGAAACAAGCAACACACATCCATTAAATTGAAACTCATCGATCATCGGAACGTGCTAAACGATTACTGAAGCACAGAAGTTCCCGAACTCCTTACTCCTTCAGAGTCCGCGTCACCTCCAAGAACTAACCGTACAAGAACTCGAACATCTTTTGGGTTTTGTTGCGGCGCAATCCGCTGCGGTTGAAATATTCGACTCGCGACAGGGCTTCAAGGTTTCCTTTGATAGCTGATTTACTTTTTTGTGGTTGTACGGCAGGTGAAAGAATATCCACGCTCATACTGAGGTGTCCAAGTAGGAGGTTCCAGTCAGTAAGTAGCCGGAGGCTTTAATGCATCGAATTGCGGGAGAAAAAGAGACAGTTTTAATGGGGTTTCTACAGGGACACGAAGCATGCTGATGTAAAGTTATGTGTATTGATACGATTTTTTATTGCTGTCGGTTCAATCAGACTGATACTGAGGGTAATTGTGTCTGATTGCTGTAATCCTTTGTCATAAAAATCAATGTACAGTACCTTCAATTATTTTAGCAACCGTGTGTATGCTGTTTACACTGGCGAAGAATCTACTGTGGTGTAGTTACTTTGCCGCACGCAGCTAGCTCTCTACATCTTGAATAACGACTCGTGCTATCTTTGGTTTATGTTGCTACATCTCTTTATCGTGAAAAAGCTTGCTCTTTTTGTCGCTCTACCAAGTTTGCGGTTCATAATCTTTGTGCCGCGTCCGGTTCGAAGGACCAACTTTGGTCGGCGTTTTTGAAACGCACATCTCGAACCAGCAACCACCGGCAGCTTAAAAGGTGAGAACCGACACTAAGTTGGGTTGAGGTCGGTATTATCGCCGGATGTTGAATGTTATAAGAATCGGGATACTATCGCGGTTCATTTCCGCCGGCGGTTGCAAGCCAAAAAGGGCAAAAAACTATATATGCACTCTGCTAAGCTTTGTTGGCATGCGGTCTGTTGTGGCTTAATTGGTAGCTAATTGCTTGATAATTAGTAAGGATTATCATTAAGCAGGAATTTGTTGGTTGAAATATATTTTCAATAACTATAAGTATGATTTCCCCGGAGGAGATATTTGCTTTTCTCCTGGCGCATACATAAATTGGGAATGAAACATCGTAAATTGCTGTTACCCGTTGGAAGCCGAAGTGAACAATGTATAAGACTAGCAAAAAAAAAAAAAATATCGGGCTATCTCCCGCCATTACAGATACGTGCAAGCCACAATTATTGGCTAATAAAAAATCGATTTCATCTTTTGGGTTTTGTTGCGGCGCAATCCGCTGCGGTTGAAATATTCGACTCGCGACAGGGCTTCAAGGTTTCCTTTGATAGCTGATTTACTTTTTTGTGGTTGTACGGCAGGTGAAAGAATATCCACGCTCATACTGAGGTGTCCAAGTAGGAGGTTCCAGTCAGTAAGTAGCCGGAGGCTTTAATGCATCGAATTGCGGGAGAAAAAGAGACAGTTTTAATGGGGTTTCTACAGGGACACGAAGCATGCTGATGTAAAGTTATGTGTATTGATACGATTTTTTATTGCTGTCGGTTCAATCAGACTGATACTGAGGGTAATTGTGTCTGATTGCTGTAATCCTTTGTCATAAAAATCAATGTACAGTACCTTCAATTATTTTAGCAACCGATGTGCATAGTCTTTACTAAATTCTTGTTATATTTTCTTAGATTTGAGTTATTAAACTTGGCTCAAGTTTGAAATTTTGTTGCTTATTGCTTTACTGCCAATATGTTTAAATGAAGAAATGCAACCTTACATTACGTCGAATCAACCAATTAACCTTTACTGCAACAAAATTGCAATAAAATCATACGAAAATGCAACTTCACCTTCCTTTATCAATGCTTTCAGCGTGAAACCTTTCAACGGACTGATGAATCGTGCAGTGACTTGCTCACCTAGCCCTAGTTTCCGTTACGTTTCTGCAAACTTCGCTCCACATTTTACTTTATTTTTCGATAATCGCCACCGGGGCCTCGCTTTAATCACTTGACGTAGCCTAGAGGCGAATGGAATACAAGGTAAAGCTCATCTAAATGCTATACAGCGCAAACAAATGGATCAATCATTCGATTCAGGGAACGTTCATAGGTAATTCTGTTATACACCCGTGTTAATTAGTATTCTTCGCTTGTGCATTTTAGCAGTGATGATCCCCACTTCGACCTTGGAGGAATGTTTTGTCGAACAGTTTTGATGCATTTAAAATCTCATCAAATCGCTGATCTCTAATCGCGATTCGCAGGAATGATTTATCGGATCGTTCAGCTCGGCACACGGTTTCGAGAGTTTGCTGAAATGCACACGTCGTTTCAAAGACGCCGGGAACTTTAAAATGCATCCAATCAATCTGCCACACCCAGAAACGAAACTGTGTTTTGTGCGGAGGATGGGAAACAACAAGACGTCATCGGGACGTCAGCGTCAAGCAAAATCAGGACACGAAACAAGCAACACACATCCATTAAATTGAAACTCATCGATCATCGGAACGTGCTAAACGATTACTGAAGCACAGAAGTTCCCGAACTCCTTACTCCTTCAGAGTCCGCGTCACCTCCAAGAACTAACCGTACAAGAACTCGATCCAGAACGACGCTACTCAGCGAAACCGAGATCCCAGAAGGAGCGTTTAGCACAACTTAAGCGCTTTTTTTTGCTCAAAGTGGTTCATTATTGTTATTTTGTGTCGTGTTGCTGCTGCTGCACACGTTCTCCATCATGCTTTCAACACTGGCAAACTTAATCTTCTGTCCACGACGGTGGTTTGCGCGCGTTCGCGTACACACACACAAACACAAACAGGACATGATTGTTCCATTTTGACCGATTTCTAATTGGAGCTTAGAGCCAGCAGAGCAACAGCAGCCGGTTGCTGTTCAAAGTAAAGTTGAATCCGATCAAAACTCCATCGCAAACTTCTCGAGAGGGGCAACGGCTGTGACACGGAGCGGCTGGCCAGTTCGTTTCTAATGTCAGTTTAATGTCCGCGTAACGGATCTCCTCCGCTCAGCTTCCAGAACGCGAACCCCGACGGGTCGAATCGTTGGAGAGTAATCAATCACTGTTAAGAATATATCCATCTCCGCCGCTTTTTTATGTTTCTTTCAAGCGTACTTTTTTTCGCCGTGCGCATAACGGTCATGTTGGTCATGCTCTCCTACTCCGCTCCAGATCCATCGCATTCATGTCCCTATCGGTTGCGGTTTTTTTACTAGTCACGTGTAAGACAACATGTAACAAAGTGGCCGGAGAATCATCAACTCGAACATTTGTTGTGAGTGAAGCAAAAAACCAGACCCGACGCTGCCTCGCGGGGATTCCGAATAAAGATTAGGCTTAACGGAGGGGGAGAAAAATGAGATCCCACCCCGGCACCGTTGGCTGGTAATGGGTTGGAGATTGGAAAATGTAAATTGATTGGGCTATTTTTTATTTGTAGAGTAGGGTTTTACGAAAGCGTCTTTGATTTTCTGGATGGTGTGGAATGAGCATAACTGAAACAGAATGTTTCGGTATAGCTAATCACCGAGTTCTTTTCGACAAGTTCTTTGTTTCAAAGTCTTGTCTTAAAGCTGATGATGGCAGAATAAAATCTCTTTAAACTGCGGCTTACAGGCACATAGAACCGAGCCACATCTTTCGGACAAAGGTTTTATGTTTCGTAATTTTCAGGCAGCAGCAGCAGCAGCGGACTACAATTAGGTTACGTTACTGTGCGCTCCTTCTGGTGCAGCAACTTCCATACCTTTTTTCTCCCCTAGCCCGCAGAAGATGGATGATGTGGTTTTGCGGTTTTTTTTTTCGGTGGTTGCCTGTTTTCTTCTCTTTCCGGGTTTTCTTTTCAATCAGTCCACCGAGCAGAAGGGTACTGTACACCACCAAACTGCGGACGGAACTAAATTCCGAGCTCCGACACACAAACGGATCATTGATTGGCGAAAGGGGTTCGTTCCCTAATGTAGGGCTGGGTGTAGGTAGATAATAATCAGGTTTGGTACTACTTGGGTGACTTTGTTATGCAATGTTTAAAATGTGTGTGTGTGTTTTTAATGACACAGGTGCGCCGGATAGCTGCAAAGGAATGGATGGCTTGTTTACATAACGTTCTGTTCCTTGGATTTATTGTATGATTAGGTTTCTGTTGATTGTTGTTTATGGAATATATTTAGGCACATTGAACAAATATTTCAATCATTATATTGGGCATCTTTAAACGTTCTGGTTGTTAGCTATGCGAAAAGTCCGAAAGATATTCGGTACGCTGAATCTATGTCCAGACATGTCTGGACTACTCTGGACTTTCCAACAGTCAAATTTCTCGTACTTTTTGCTTTCTGGTGTATTTTTATCAGCTGAAATACTCAAGTTTAATCTAATGTAGACATTCTCCTTTTTGGAGTGTAGTTTAATCAGTCAGTTTTTTAGCAATCATAACATATGCATGGATTCGTTCAGAAGCATTCAGAAGAAAGATTTACCAACAAATAAAGGGTTATGTACTCATTGGACAACATGTATCCTATAAAATATCATTCATACTGATAACAAAAAAAATCCCTAAAAATATGATCTGGTAAGACATGTCATGTATCAGCTGATCTTACGCATGTCACACTCACAGTGACTTGCCACTTTTAGTTTACACGCCTCTCACAAATCCGCCTCTGCAGCAGCTTCCTCCCAAATATCCAAAGGCGAAGGAAAAAGTGAAACGGTTTTGTAACACCTTCGTTTTCGTCTTCTTTGCTTGCGCCCCGCGGGGTATTAGGCACGCGAGACAACTAGTCACGTGTAAGACAACATGTAACAAAGTGGCCGGAGAATCATCAACTCGAACATTTGTTGTGAGTGAAGCAAAAAAACCAGACTCGACGCTGCCTTGCGGGGATTCCGAACAAAGATTAGGCTTAACGGAGGGGGAGAAAAATGAGATCCCACCCCGGCACCGTTGGCTGGTAATGAGTTGAAGATTGGAAAATGTAAATTGATTGGGTTATTTTTTATTTGTAGAGTAGGGTTTCTGGATGGTGTGGAATGAGCATAACCGAAACAGAATGTTTCGGTATAGCTAATCACCGAGTTCTTTTCGACAAGCTCTTTGTTTCAAAGTCTTGTCTTAAAGCTGATGATGGCAGAATCAAATCTCTTTAAACTGCGGCTTACAGGCACATAGAACCGAGCCACATCTTTCGGACAAAGGTTTTATGTTTCGTAATTTTCCCGGAAAACGGAAGCAGCGTTAACCCGAACCGTTTTCGCTTCTCGTGCGACGCTCGGAGATTGGTTATTGGTGTGCGGCATTATTGACGTTCCCGGACCTTCGACAAAACGATCGCAGTTGTGTAAGCAAAGCGGCTAGCTCAAACGGTTAACTCTGCCGCTTAGAATTCTAGGAAATCTTTTAGTAGTTTTTTTCACCAGAAGTGTAGACGATTGCTTTTTTTTATAAATGAAGTAAACGATTGTTCTTAAAGCTGTCTCGACGGGACTAGTGAGACGTTTTTTCAGATATGTAAAAATATATTTTGTTGGACCATCCGTATTTTTTCCACAAATTCTTTAAATTTGTTCACGAAAGTTTTGTCTTTAGAAAATATTTTTCTGTTGTAACCCTATTTACTTTTTCACCAACACATCAGCAAAAAAAGAGCTGAAATTAATACCAGCTGCGGTTAAGCCAAGCGAATTGAACCCAAAACACGCAAAACCACAACTTGCCGCATTCTTTTGCACAGTTTGTTCTTCCAAATTACACCCTGAAGGTCTTGTTGTGCCTTGGCGTCGGACGAGGATCAGTTACCCGTTCCATGCTTCCTGGTGTTTTTTTAGCTACTCTCTCTCTCTTTGTTTTTTTTTGTCCGTTCCTGGGGGCTATTTAAAATTTTCCCAGACTCCTGCGATGGGGCGTTGGATGCTGGATGGAGCATGAATCCACCATCGGTGGTGCTACTTCTCACTTTCTTTCTTATTTCAGGCTGTTTCGTTTGCAACAAAGCAAAACTACAGTTGTAAACCACTCTTCGGAGTGTTGTGGCAGCATAGAGAGAAAAGGGGAAAAAGTTGGCAAAAAGCCTTATAACCATCGTAAAGTTGTTGTTTTTTTTCTTGCAATGTTGTTTTGTTTTGATACGACTATTGTTTTTTTCGTATGGTATAGAATCTTGTGTTGTATAACGCATGGAGTTCAGGTTATATTAGTTTTTTTAGTATATCGTACTTTATTCATTCTATTTATTCCCTTTCTTTGTTTATATTTTAAACATTGTATCACCTAATTTGCTGGATTTGTTGAAATGAGTTTTTTATTCTTTCCTTTTATTTTTCAATTACGCATGCTTAAGTTTTTTGGTTTTTTATTCATTTTTTGACGTTCTTCTTTTTTCTTTCTTATTTTCTTTCTTTATATTTATCTATATTATTTATCATTCTTAGTTCCATTTTATCCATTGTTTTGTGATATTTCCATGCATTTTCACTTCCATTTTACGAGTAAGGTAATAAACAGTCATTGCTTTCTTGTTACGGTGAACATGTCCAAAAATAATGAAAAATTCCAAGAATTTATGCTTCTCGGGAAACATCAGACACCTTAAATTGTGCGCACAAATGTTTCGAACACTTCATGCTGCGTTTTACGCGTTCAAGTGGCGAATCACATTTCTCGCCACTGATGAAGCTGTACAATTCTCGTCATTCGTAGCCTGGTTCTGGTTGCGTTCGTCTCGTATTGCGCTTATTACACACTTTTAAAAGCAGAACCCAGCAACGCGCGATCGAGGGGGTGTTCATCTTGATCCCGCAGTGGAACGTGCGTAAACTGACACGATCGCATAATTCATCCGTGTTAATCAGAATGCACGAATCTTGGGGGCATTTTTTGTGTTGCTTGTTGTTGCCCATTTTGAATCCCGTCTATCCCAGAGCAACGCCGAGCAACACGGTCAATTGGCACGGAGAGTTGGCGTTGCTGCGTTGATGCAATCTGATGCATTTCTGCGGCAGCAGCGGCGTTGGGTCAACGTCGTGGTGCATCCTGCGTGCAGTTACAGACGGAAACAAAGCGAAACTCCCTCGCCCGTACACGATGCGCTCCGGGCGCTTAATTGTTTAGCGCGACGACCCGTGCGGACCAACATTTGCGTGGCCGCAGATCGAGCGACAGCAATAAATCAAGCAATTGCAGTCTTGAGATGTGCGGTCAGATGATGCACAGATGTTTATGCTTCGTTTATGGCGGACGACGGATTGTTATGCCGAAGGAATTTGTACTATTGGCCCTTTGATTTCAGACGCTTTCGTTGTTTGGGAGTTTATTTAGCCGCAGTAAAATCATACACTGCCATAAACACGTCTGGAGGAGATTGCTAGCTTTCCAGTGCGTTTAAACATATTTTTTTCCATAGAGCTTTTTTTTCTTCTAAAGCTAATTAAAGACATAAACCTAAGCTGTCTGCAATGAAAACAAGACAAGAAAAGAGCTATAAACCAACCCAGTATTGGAGCATGCAAAAGGCATATGCAACCTTTCGCTCTAAGTAAGAAAAATAAAAGTTAAACTTCTCTCTTTCTCTCCCTCCTTGGTCGTACTGGTCGCTAACGTCGTCCGTGTAAATGTTTTTGCGAACGTAAACGAACGAATGTGTGACCCGTAAAGGTCATTTTCGTTAGCGCCGTAGCGAACGTTCGCCGTGTGGTGCTAAATGAATAATTTCGTTCGACTCTGTAGACCTCGTCGATGGGTGAACCGAATGCAGTGCAGTTACCTTTTTGTCGGTGTGGGGAAGTGTGTCATGCAGAGACGAATGCAGCTACTTTTTTTTTAGCGCCAACCAATGCACGATGCACTCAAAACGTGAAAGATTGTTGTCGAACCAGAGGCGAGCTGTTGTTGGCAACAAAATCTTTAAAATGAGAGTTTATTGTCTTGATTTATACTTGTAAGTTAAGTATGCGTATGCGGTTAACATACACCGTCGGCGAAGTTCTGAAAAATTGTCTAAAATATCAATTTATAACACTACGGATTTTTTTAAACATTTAAAACAAAAAAAAAGAAATAACGAATAAACAATATTATTTATATCACTTGTAGAACACATACAAATTTGTCAAACCCATCAGCAAATGTGCAAACAATAATTATGAATAGTTGTTAAATAGATACAACTAACCCTCCAAGTTCTTGGGTGACAAATAATGTTAGAATACATCTTAGTACTCCAAGCTTTTTAGTACAAGATTTAGTCAAGTCACAATATGATATTGTTTTTTATGTAATGTGTAATGTATGTTTTTATGTATGGTTTTTATGTAATAGTCTAAACTAACGAGTTTAGATTATTATAGATAATTCTACCTTTTGAGCTCGGCTGTTCCTATAAAAACTTATTCAAACATTAAAATACAAAAATTGAAAAGAAATGTGCAAAATACAGAAAATGTACAGTACATGCTAAACCAATTTAGAGGGCAGTGTGAAACAATGTACACAAAGCAAACTTGTAAAAAACATTAAAAAATGCCTTTTAAACCTTTTTTGCCTTATATATACTTTGACTGCAAAGGGTTAATTTAGTTAATGGCCTCTAACTACTTTTTTTAACTACGCTAACAACGCAAGTCTTGTATCCCTAACATACAGAAAGGACGGTCACGCCATTTAAAGTTGGTATGATTCACTGCACGGACTTCTTCTGGGTTTCCCTACTGGCAAGATCCTTGTTGTTCAACGCACAACAACCATTTCCGTCATTAATCATCGTTCGTATGTATTTTTTGAAGTGCTATAAAAGGTTCAATTCCTCGTTTTTTGTGCCTTTTTGGAATATTTTATTATATTGAGCGCATAGAGGCACTGCGTTCGATCGCAGCGATGCAGATTATGTTCGTCATTCAAATCTGATTCCAAACGTGTCAGATAGTGGACGGTCGGAAGGTTAAGCTAAAAATGTCATCTTTGATGCACACATGACCATGAAAGTTGATGCACCGCTGCAATCGTGACACACTCTTTTCGGACCAAACACAAGAGCTCATTGTTTCGTTGGTAACGTTCCGTACTGAATGAGTGTCTTTGTGCGTGCTTTGCTTCCGGTTTTGTATGCTGAAGTTTCCGAAAAGAACGTTCAAACTACACTTCGTACGATGTAGCGGGTCAAGCCCAAGCACACTTTGTGTGTACAAGATCCATTTTCGCCTACCGCTGCGCCAAAAACCCATACCACCCAAAATGGGTCAAAAACAAAACTGTCCGGAACCGACTCCGGCCGCAACTCCTTATGAGCATCGAAGTTTACGATAGCTTAGCAAGTGAGTTCTGTTTTCCTGTGCTTGCCTCTTAGTTTTGGTCTCTCTCTCTCCCGCGTCGCCACCATGTACGCTGTTTGCCTCTTCTTGGGTTGATAATTTGACCAACTAACCTCTTCGGGTCGGTGGTGGATTTATGGTTTATGACCATACCGGGTGGCGAGCGAGTCCACTCATAAAGTTTATCTCTTTAGAAAGTGCGATGCAAATCGGGTAACCACCGCCGACGGAAGAATAGATAGTACATCGGACCACAAGTGCAGCAAATTTGGTTTCTGTAGGGTCATGAAGCGTTTGTGTGTTGTTTCGTGGAGGTATGTTATATTGTTGGATTAATTCAGCTATCTCTCTTCTTTCCATTGTTGGTGTTTTTTATTCCATATGGACCGCAGGAGTTTTACTTTTCACGATGTTTTATATATCCCTTTTTTGTATATTATTTTATTTTATTCTCCTCTTACTTCTCTTCTTATTATATGATTTATTTATTTTTTTTATTTTCTCTTTTTTCTCTCTTTTATTAACTTCTTATTTATTTCTCCCTCTTGTTTCTAATGTAAAAAGCAGGTATTAACAATTTTAAAAACATATACGTCATAAATTAAATCAATTAACTAACCAACTAATTAACTTGTTGATGATTTTTTTCTCTAAAATCTAGAAAGTTTTCTAAAAAGTTTGGCATACTGAAAATTGTGCCAAATTCTAAGGCATACTTAAAAAACATAAC
Source organism: Anopheles cracens (assembly GCA_002091845.1). Classification (NCBI taxonomy): domain Eukaryota; kingdom Metazoa; phylum Arthropoda; class Insecta; order Diptera; family Culicidae; genus Anopheles; species Anopheles cracens. The sequence continues at coordinate 59,644 of KZ072645.1, forward strand.
TGAAAGAAATAAATTAAAATTCTGGAAAACTACCCTCGTAACAGGATCGTTACAGCGTGAATCCTAAGACAAATTGTTTCCATGTTGTCGGGTCGTTCAATACGTGGAAGGATCATGGACGGGGTCATGTCGTACGCCTTCCTTTGCCGACGAACGACAAATAACATATCAGGTAAAAACAACAGCAAACACAAACATGCCTTCCGGAAGGTTCGACGTCCCCTATCTTACGAGGACCTTTGTGGGGGGTTGGGTCTTGTCTTGCCGCCGGTTCCAAACCGGACGGAGGTCATAAAAATTAGCATAATTTTCAGCATGCAAAACCTCTCCACGCCGCA
>KZ072645.1:66477-78285 GCA_002091845.1 Anopheles cracens
CACAAAAGATGCAAAGGGAGATTTGATGTGCATGCCCGGGACTGTTATGGGGAATCATGCCCCGGCGATAATACTCGATTGCACAAGTGCTTCTTACGAACAATAGCCTTTGAAAGTGTAATACCGGCGCATAACAGTGTGCGCTGCAAATAGTTTATTCATGATTTTGACATCGAATTTTTCTTCTATTCGATTGAACTCAAATCTAAGGATGATAATAGTTTAAACTTCCTAAACTAAGTTTTCGGGGTTGTGTTGGCGGTTTATGAACCACATATTGAAACTATAAATGGCAAAAACATGTTAAATCAGCTAGTAAATTCAAAGCACGTGAGCTAGGATTTCAAAAAAAAGTTTCTTATTTACTCGTAGCATGCTACAACTGAGCAAACTTCCTCTGCGTAGTAATGCAAACAGGCAACATCTCAGCACATTCCATTGTCTTAAATGTCATCCCCAACCATTTCGATTTAAAGGCGACCAGCGTTTCTTTTGCATAAGTTTTAATAGAGCATAAGTTTTAACACTTCTTTCGCAATTGGCTCCATCTTTACGAGTCACCCGTCTGGAAACGAACGCCGCAAAACCCGACGGGTGGACAAAGTTGTTCGTTTGTCCGGTACGGAAAAGAAAATCTAACCAAGTGGAAAGATTTCTTTCCAAACAACGTCCGCCTTCAGCTGCCCCATGAGACGCGGGTGTCGGAAATATTAGCTCCAGCGAACTGAACCCAAAACTTTCCCCTCCCCTGCTCAGTGCCGGCGTACACAAAGTAGTAGCCATACGTTTTTGAACCCGCCGTAGGAAAACCTACAACGGTGGTGGTGGCGCTTCAAGGTGGCGCTGCGCAGGGTTCAACTACCTTTTTGCCGGTGAGCACTGTTGCGGCCTCCCCGGGAGATGGTGTTACGGTAACGGGTTTCGTGGTCGGACGGGCAGGAGGAACATGCCTGATGAGATGCCCGTGCATGCTGCTTAGACGGCGGTGGATAACTTATCCCGAGTGGTGAGGGAGGGGCGTGTAGAGGTTTACAATTCCGTGTCCACACGTTGCACAGTGCAGAAAGTGTACGTATCGTATGTACCACAGCGGCGGACCAACCTGCATGACTGCGAGCAAACCGCGATTATCTTCAATCGGGAGAGACTTCCACGACGACCTCTCGGTTGAGCGGTAGCGGACAGTGTAACCAATCGGTATCTTAACCCCGCTGGTTCACGGATGCTGGCGGAAGATAGTGAGCGATCCAGTGGACGTTGAAACATCCGGAACTTCAGGACGATCAGGAAGTTATCGTAGCGTGTGCGCAGCGTGAACGGCGAAAGCAACCATGTCAGGTGGTCCCGTTTCTGGATTTTAAGCCGTCTTAAGCGGTTTTACACATGTTCCGTTTCTGGTGCTTTTTCCGTCCACTCCAGCGTTCCAACGACGCGACGTCAGCATAATAGTTTGCGGATATGCGAAGCATCCGTGCAGGGAAGGTGGAGCCTATCGTCTCTCTCTTGCCTTCACGCTTCTGCTTCGGTAGAATCAATAACTCATCGATCGCGTTCCGCTGTGGACAACAACTAACTCTGACTCACGATCTTCATGTACTTCCCAACTCTGGTCCGTACATTTGTTTGCGGACTCTTACCAATCAGAGAAAAAAAAACTCGCCACGTTGTTGTACGTTCATCCACCTCCCGGATCTTGCGGAGCAAACCGAGGTAGCTTCGCTTCGCAGGTCTCCCAACAGAACGTAACATGGTTCATAAATGTCAGGTTGTACGCGACGAGTCGAGCCTACATTACAAATAATCGGTCGGACTTTATCAACCGATGAGGTCCCAACCTTCAGTCGCGGTAGCAACAGCCTGCTGACTTGGCGAACAACGATCGGGACTTGAGTTTCTCCCCGTCAGTGTCTCCCGTCGAACCCGAAATGTGATTTTGAGCGTACTTTCCGTGTTCCCTGTGTTCCGAAAGTGGCCCCTTTCCCTTTTGCTCCTGGCTTCGAGTTCGAGGCAACGAAAGCATATCGCGAGGTACTTGAACTTGCAAATATTTCTTCGGTCGTTTCAGCCTCCACAATATCGTTGGCGTGCGATTATTGTGGCAGTCATTCGCTTCAACTCTGCATCACCTGCTCAGTTCAGGACTTGATATTTCCTCATGTCTTCATCTGCTGGAAATGAATTACTCCGATATGAATTTTTACGACGGTACAAATTCGGGCCTTGGCTGAAAAAAAGCCAAAACTCCATAGCAAAACACCAGTCGAATCGAAAGGCAAATTACTTACTTCTTCGTTTGCCATTTTTTATTATTCGATCGTGATTTGGGTTTCTTTGCGTGTGGCTCCTCCACTCGTTCGTCTTCGGGAGGCTCAATGTTCGGCTGGCATTGAAATGGCCCGGTGGTCGCAGCACATCGCCCCGCAGAACAGAACGGAGCAACGAACGCAAGTTTTCAAAATACCAAACGTGAGAGGTTTTGTTTTCTTTTTTATTCGACCTGTTTTCGATACACTATGGAGTAGGCAGAATCGAATCGGCAGGAATGTATGCTGTCATCGATGGACAAAAAACTTCCTGCCTAAGCCTCTGCCTTTGCATACCTTCTTGCAACACCACGCTGGAGAAAAGACGGAGCTAAAACTTCATGAGCCGTGTACGTCGCACAGCAAACAATGGCCGCTAACTATTTCAGGGCGTTGTCGAGTGCGTAACAAAGCCACCGGAGGTTAGCGTGCCACAGTTACTCCGTTTGTTTGCAATTGCAAAGTAAGAAAACGTCCACACGAGCGCTGCCCCTAACCCTGGCGACACGGGCAAGGTCATCCGGAGATATACTCCTCTAGGCCCCGAGGAAAGAACAGGTACAGCGAAAGAGTCTGAAATGAAAGAAACCAGTTCTCCTCCGGTACGGCGAGCGGTGCGTTAAAAAGACACACTTCTCTGCACTGCAGCAGCCGACCGAAAGGAACGACAGGTCAGACGGAGTCAGTATCGACACCAGCAGCAGTGGCGTGTGAACTCAAGAAGCGCTTTTTTGCCGTAAGTGGTAACTCCGCCGGAGGAGAGAAATCGATCGCGCGTGTTCAGGTATCGCCGCCGAAGAAGAAAGATGTGTAGCTGTTGTTAGGTGATGTCAAGTTATACCACCAGTTTTTTCTTTTTTGCACAAGCGACAGGCATAAAATGACTCGTCCGAAACCCCGTTCCCTACTCTTCGGTCGTTTGACAGATGGCCAATTTGTGTTTACATATTGTTTGCCATTTGCCCTGCCGGGGCTGGTGTGGGCCTCCTCTTTCGCGGGGGTTTTTGAAATTGGATATTTGAATAGTGACCAACGTTGTTGTGTTGTTGAACATTGTGTCAGGCTATCTTTCCAAATGTAGCGGGTGGCTAACCGAAAAAGGGTATTGAAAATTATGACTACAGAAAACAGATGGACACAAATCGATTATTGGATAGTTGTTGATATATCTGAAAGCGTAATAGCTTTAGCAATCCTTCGACATATCGAAACATAATATTGAGTGTTTATTCTTCACTAATCTAACAGTTCATTTACTTGCGGCCATTTATGGAATCATCATTTATTTTACACTGGCTGTTGAAAAGAAACGTCTAACGTGGCACACCAAATGATGCTGGTTCACAGTCGATCTAGACCTTTCAAATATTGTAGATCGGTTCAACTAGGGCATTTCCATAGCTCATCTTTTGGCACTATGTATGTGGTTAGAGTCTTCCATAAAATTTAGGTTTTTTTTACAAGTTTCTTGGGGAACTTTCTTAACGAATTTCTTTGATGTAGAATTCTATTGAAAAAGATTGAACATTTAGTGTAAATAACATTTATATTTACGCAATCTATCCGATACCCGTTTGCGGTACAAATTGCGATTGGTTTTCATTTCACATAATCGATTTCGATGAATAAATATTGCAGAACAAACACCTGCAATTCCTCCTACAACCGCTCCACTCAATTGATGCCGATAAAAATTGCAATTTCTATCGGGTTTTTTCTTGTTGTGGTCATACCGTTCACACACACTAAGAACGCGAGGGAGAAATAGTTAGGCGCAGTATGGTACACGCAGAGCAAAGTTGTCACGCCCGGCAACCTCGATCGACTTTCGAGGTACTTGTTGGCGCAAACCCACTGTTTGTCCGCTTGGGCTTATCTTATCGCCGGTGCGAAACTCGCGCGCTCGCTCTCTGCTAGCTGGTCGAAAACAACACAAACAGGGTGAGCAATGCATGTGAGAGGTTTTCACGCCGTGTAAGTTTTATTTTATCGATAGAGTCACGATAAGGGAAATAGGTTGCGAGCGGAATGTCACAACAGGGTAACTCCCATGCCCGCGTCAAAAATACTATCAGTTCAGTTAGGTGTAGCCGGCAACATGTAGACGTGTAACTTTGTCCAAACAGCTCTTCCATGTGTGTGTGTGTGCGTGTGTGTGGTCATCCGCAAAGCCTGCTTCGATGTTCAAATATCGATGGTGCGTAAAATGAGCAAATTTACATTAACCCACCTTCCCGGGTCTCATCCGGGTCATCCTTCATCTTCACCATCAGCAAACAAAAAATGCGGCTTGCGTGCTCTGGATGCAAGTTTGCCTTTGAACATCAAAGCAGGAAATTACAAATTAGACACAATTTGACCCTTCGCCATGTTCCGATCAAACATGTTTCGCCCTACCAAGAGATGCACAACATATTGGATATGCTCCAATTTCGATTGCCCAGCGAGAGCGCGCGCGCACACACGATAAGAAGGGGTCAGTCCGGCCCGTGTGATCAAAGCGTTTGCCCAACGCCGCTGCCCTTCGCACACGGAAGTGCATCCTCCCGTTTGCACGTCTCGCAACAAAGTAATTAAGTGTGCAATTTTATGCCTGATGCCATCGCGCGCCCCCCGATCAAATACACCCTTTTCGCTCCCCAACCGAACGGACGGGAAAAGGCTCCTGTTCTGGGCAGGAAGTGGCCGACGGTGTTTGCTCAGTGCATCGTCTGTGGAAGTGAGACACGGTACGTTGGTGGATCGATGGCGTGCGCTCGCTACTTGGAAATCGATTTTTGCACGCCACGGGAACATCGGGACGGGAGCATTGTTTAGTCTTGTGTTGCGGGCGGAAATTGCGGGCGTGGATCCGTTTGATTGGGTTCGGTTCGTTCGCAAGTGGCGATTCCTTGGAACTCGCACCCATCTCTTCTTCCCCATCCAAACCTGGTGCTGGCAGCCCCCGGTGTCTTGGCTGTGGAATTGGATAAATCAATCAACAGTTATGTTTACTTTGAGTGCCGGCATCCCGTCCATCGTTTTGTTGGTACATTGACAGCATAGCTGCATGAAGTGTGGTTGTGTGGCACCACGAACCAAGAGAACGAGGACCCTGCGGCCGTTGGGCAGCGTCGTTGGAAAAACAATGGTCGTAGTCGGAGACCACCGGCTCGAGAGAGCGTGTCCGTGACGGGGTTTTGTTGTGACTTCATTGAGTATTCCAAACACGATCCGACACCACCACTACGGGCGGAGAGGAGGCACGGCGTGGAGTTTCCACCCGCCAACCGTTTTGCCAATAACGTCCCCGGGAGTTCAAGGGCTACTGCGGCACGTCGTACGAGCATCGCAGTGCGCTGGGAGGCATCCAACACCGGACCGGTGTTGTGATGTTGATGATCTGATTTCTGTGGAAGTACGTCTGGCTCAAGGGTCTGTCTAAATCCTAGGGTAAAAGCGAACGAGAGAGAGCGAGAGATAAAGCAAGCGCTACCAATTACGCGACGTGAATCCGAGAATAGGCTTCCAGTTCGATGGAGGGTTTATAAATGGAATAAATTTCGGTTGATCCGACCTCTCTCCTGAGCTGTCCGAAGCAGACGTACGAACGCACGCATCGATGACGCCTAATGACATTGGGACATGTGAGAAAAAAAACATGTCCATTTCAGCTGAACGTCCAGAATGTATGTCTCCCCCGGCAAATCGGTGATAAACCTGACAGAATGGACATACATTCCCAGTGACATTCCGGCCATAATGTCAATTTTTGAAGTATTTGGAAAATCCGAACCAGTGTGACGTTATGCAGGCCTACCTGTTGGCGTTTGGAATTCCTTACGGACGGGACGTGATGCCACACTTGGTATCCGTTGTCAGATTCGGTATTTCAGTGCCACAGCATTGGCTTTGTGGCGTTCTGACACCGGATTGTGAGGCTCTTTTGGGGGCTTCCAATAAAGAATTCAATTTAGTATGTCCTCGGGCTTTCGTTCTCCGTGCGCAAAGCAGCTTAATGCACGCACCTTCTCGCTATCGCTCCTGTCGTGGTTTGTCTTCCGACAGCCCGAGCGCAGCCTGTAAGCGCGGGATTAAGTCCGGCTCCGGTGGTGTGGTGCTATCTGGTCAACACGGAACAATTTATAGCACTCTGTGCCGGACGAACAAAAGGGCAGCCGACACTGCCACGCGCGCGCGCGCTCTCGCGCAAATACTTCATAATTATAATTTATCTAATCGCTCGATAAATAACGTAATTCAATCGTCGCATAATCCTCGTATTTCATTATTAACACACAAATGTATGCGGTCGATGCGGAGGAAGAGCACAGGCAGGGGGTGTAGGACGAACGGTATGACCACAACAAGAAAAAACTTTATCGACCCCGATAGAAATTGCAATTTTTTTCGGCATCAATTGAGTGGAGTGGTTGAAGGAGGAATTGCAGGTGTTTGTTCGGCAATATTTATTCATCGAAATCGATTATATGAAATGAAAACCAATCGCAATTTGTACAACAAACGGGTATCGGGTAGATTGCGTAAATATAAATGTTATTTACACTAAATGTTCAATTTTTCAAAGAATTCTACATCAAAGAAATTCGTTAAGAAAGTTCCCCAAGAAACTTGTAAAAAAAAACCTAAATTTTATGGAAGACTCTAACCACATACATAGTGCCAAAAGATGAGCTATGGAAATGCCCTAGTTCAACCGATCTACAATATTTGATAGGCCTAGATAGACTAGCTAGATCTAGATAGACTGTGAACCAGCATCATTTGGTGTGTCTCGTTAGACGTTTATTTTCAACAGCCAGTGTAAAATAAATGATGATTCCATAAATGGCCGCAAGTAAATGAACTGTTAGATTAGTGAAGAATAAACACTCAATATTATGTTTCGATATGTCGAAGGATTGCTAAAGCTATTACGCTTTCAGATATATCAACAACTATCCAATAATCGATTTGTGTCCATCTGTTTTCTGTAGTCATAATTTTCAATACCCTTTTTCGGTTAGCCACCCGCTACATTTGGAAAGATAGCCTGACACAATGTTCAACAACACAACAACGTTGGTCACTATTCAAATATCCAATTTCAAAAACCCCCGCGAAAGAGGAGGCCCACAGCGAACACCAGCCCCGGCAGAGCAAATGGCAAACAATATGTAAACACAAATTGGCCATCTGTCAAACGACCGAAGAGTAGGGAACGGGGTTTCGGACGAGTCATTTTATGCCTGTCGCTTGTGCAAAAAAAAACTGGTGGTATAACTTGACATCACCTAACAACAGCTACACATCTTTCTTCTTCGCCGGCGATACCTGAACACGCGCGATCGATTTCTCTCCTCCGGCGGAGTTACCACTTACGGCAAAAAAGCGCTTCTTGAGTTCACACGCCACTGCTGCTGGTGTCGATACTGACTCCGTCTGACCTGTCGTTCCTTTCGGTCGGCTGCTGCAGTGCAGAGAAGTGTGTCTTTTTAACGCACCGCTCGCCGTACCGGAGGAGAACTGGTTTCTTTCATTTCAGACTCTTTCGCTGTACCTGTTCTTTCCTCGGGGCCTAGAGGAGTATATCTCCGGATGACCTTGCCCGTGTCGCCAGGGTTAGGGGCAGCGCTCGTGTGGACGTTTTCTTACTTTGCAATTGCAAACAAATGGAGTAACTGTGGCACGCTAACCTCCGGTGGCTTTGTTGCGCACTCGACAACGCCCTGAAATAGTTAGCGGCCATTGTTTGCTGTGCGACGTACACGGCTCATGAAGTTTTAGCTCCGTCTTTTCTCCAGCGTGGTGTTGCAAGAAGGTATGCAAAGGCAGAGGCTTAGGCAGGAAGTTTTTTGTCCATCGATGACAGCATACATTCCTGCCGATTCGATTCTGCCTACTCCATAGTGTATCGAAAACAGGTCGAATAAAAAAGAAAACAAAACCTCTCACGTTTGGTATTTTGAAAACTTGCGTTCGTTGCTCCGTTCTGTTCTGCGGGGCGATGTGCTGCGACCACCGGGCCATTTCAATGCCAGCCGAACATTGAGCCTCCCGAAGACGAACGAGTGGAGGAGCCACACGCAAAGAAACCCAAATCACGATCGAATAATAAAAAATGGCAAACGAAGAAGTAAGTAATTTGCCTTTCGATTCGACTGGTGTTTTGCTATGGAGTTTTGGCTTTTTTCAGCCAAGGCCCGAATTTGTACCGTCGTAAAAATTCATATCGGAGTAATTCATTTCCAGCAGATGAAGACATGAGGAAATATCAAGTTCTGACCCGAGCAAGTGGGGCAGAGTTGAAGCGGGTTGAACGAGAATGACTGCCACAATAATCGCACGCCAACGATTTTGTGGAGGCTGAAACGACCGAAGAAATATTTGCAAGTTCAAGTACCTCGCGATATGCTTTCGTTGCCTCGAACTCGAAGCCAGGAGCAAAAGGGAAAGGGGCCACTTTCGGAACACAGGGAACACGGAAAGTACGCTCAAAATCACATTTCGGGTTCGACGGGAGACACTGACGGGGAGAAACTCAAGTCCCGATCGTTGTTCGCCAAGTCAGCAGGCTGTTGCTACCGCGACTGAAGGTTGGGACCTCATCGGTTGATAAAGTCCGACCGATTATTTGTAATGTAGGCTCGACTCGTCGCGTACAACCTGACATTTATGAACCATGTTACGTTCTGTTGGGAGACCTGCGAAGCGACCGCTACCTCGGTTTGCTCCACAAGATCCGGGTGGTGGATGAACGTACAACAACGTGGTGAGTTTTTTTTTTCTCTGATTGGTAAGAGACCGCAAACAAATGTACGGACCAGAGTTGGGAAGTACATGAAGATCGTGAGTCAGAGTTAGTTGTTGTCCACAGCGGAACGCGATCGATGAGTTATTGATTCTACCGAAGCAGAAGCGTGAAGGCAAGAGAGAGACGATAGGCTCCACCTTCCCTGCACGGATGCTTCGCATATCCGCAAACTATTATGCTGACGTCGCGTCGTTGGAACGCTGGAGTGGACGGAAAAAGCACCAGAAGCGGAACATGTGTAAAACCGCTTAAGACGGCTTAAAATCCAGAAACGGACAACAGCAGCGGCGTTCAACAATGCACAATGAACCATTTGTCATGACAGTGACCGTCCATATCGAGCCTTTCGAGCAGCCCCGAATGCGTTAGTTTTCGCATGTCCATTTTCCAGCTCATAAATGTTTGAATAATAAGCACGAGCAGACAAAATTAGCGACAGGAACACGTGTAATCGATGCACTTGTGTGCATTGTGTACCGGATCCCCTTAAAAGGCAACCGCGAAGGGACTCATATTTCGCGCTTTTTCATTCCAAAACAGCAATAAAAGTCAGATAAATTTTATAATGCACAATCGCGTTAACAATTTTTGATTTAAATGCGCGTTTGAATTGCAAACCGCACTTTGTTGGGCCACGGTTGGACCACCAAGACGTCAGACGTCTTACCGTGATGTAGACGGCAAACCGAGACAGTTTTGTTTTCCGCGAATCCGTCCCTAATCTCGGCGCGCTTAGAACCAGCACGGCAGCAGTGTGGAAGTTTCGAAGCAAGTCTCATGTTTCTCTTCCTATCTTACAAATTCCGAACATATAATAAGATTTTTACATAAGCTGAAATCTCAAATTTCAAATCCTAAGACAATCCTATCTCACGCAAACAGCGCTTCCGAAAGAAATAACAGTAAATTACGTAAGTTAAAGTTTTCGTGCTAAATAGTATGATAAAATATCGATACTGATAAAAGTTATTTGGTTGTAATTGATAAAACTTACAAGCTTTTACTTGCACAAAAGTTACAATTCCAAATGTACGCACTTTAAATACACCATTGCCTAAAGCAAACGCAACCATTGGACATTTGACGTCAGGTTTCAGCAGGTTTTAACCGATTTAACCGACTCAAAACGAAATCCTCACATGTGACGAAAGCGAAACGAATGAATATGCATATTTCTTTTTCGCTGCGTCTTCTATTACTCCGTGGCCATGTGACGGTACGAGTGTGAGTTATGTCGGTGCCGTTACCGGAGCACCGACATTCGCAGTCGCACCGTTCCCGTGTAGTCACGGGTCCATTATCAACATTATCGTCCAAGCGTGATCACGAGCAGCGCGGACCAGCGATTTGGCAGCCGTGGACATTGGTACACCACCTGACATGGTTGCTTTCGCCGTTCACGCTGCGCACACGCTACGATAACTTCCTGATCGTCCTGAAGTTCCGGATGTTGCAACGTCCACTGGATCGCTCACTATCATCCGCCAGAATCCGTGAACCGGCGGGGTTAAGATACCGATTGGTTACACTGTCCGCTACCGCTCAACCGAGAGGTCGTCGTGGAAGTCTCTCCCGATTGAAGATAATCGCGGTTTGCTCGCAGTCATGCAGGTTGGTCCGCCGCTGTGGTACATACGATACGTACACTTTCTGCACTGTGCAACGTGTGGACACGGAATTGTAAACCTCTACACGCCCCTCCCTCACCACTCGGGATAAGTTATCCACCGCCGTCTAAGCAGCATGCACGGGCATCTCATCAGGCATGTTCCTCCTGCCCGTCCGACCACGAAACCCGTTACCGTAACACCATCTCCCGGGGAGGCCGCAACAGTGCTCACCGGCAAAAAGGTAGTTGAACCCTGCGCAGCGCCACCTTGAAGCGCCACCACCACCGTTGTAGGTTTTCCTACGGCGGGTTCAAAAACGTATGGCTACTACTTTGTGTACGCCGGCACTGAGCAGGGGAGGGGAAAGTTTTGGGTTCAGTTCGCTGGAGCTAATATTTCCGACACCCGCGTCTCATGGGACAGCTGAAGGCGGACGTTGTTTGGAAAGAAATCTTTCCACTTGGTTAGATTTTCTTTTCCGAACCGGACAAACGAACAACTTTGTCCACCCGTCGGGTTTTGCGGCGTTCGTTTCCAGACGGGTGACTCGTAAAGATGGAGCCAATTGCGAAAGAAGTGTTAAAACTTATGCTCTATTAAAACTTATGCAAAAGAAACGCTGGTCGCCTTTAAATCGAAATGGTTGGGGATGACATTTAAGACAATGGAATGTGCTGAGATGTTGCCTGTTTGCACTACTACGCAGAAGAAGTTTGCTCAGTTGTAGCATGCTACGAGTAAATAAGAAACTTTTTTTGAAATCCTAGCTCACGTGCTTTGAATTTACTAGCTGATTTAACATGTTTTTGCCATTTATAGTTTCAAGATGTGGTTCATAAACCACCAACACAATCCCGAAAACTTAGTTTAGGAAGTTTAAACTATTATCATCCTTAGATTTGAGTTCAATCGAATAGAAGACAAATTCGATGTCAAAATCATGAATAAACTATTTGCAGCGCACACTGTTGTGCGCCGGTATAACACTTTCAAAGGCTATTGTTCGTAAGAAGCACTTGTGCAATCGAGTATTATCGCCGGGGCATGATTCCCCATAATAGTCCCGGGCATGCACATCAAATCTCCCTTTGCATCTTTTGTG